>CM076582.1:754551998-754614170 GCA_034641835.2 Pinus albicaulis | reverse complement strand
GTAAGAATGAATTCAAAGGGAGAAAACCGAAACCAGCCTATTTGAAGAATTTTGGCAGAGATCATCAGCGGAAAAGATTTGGAAAACCCAAAGAAAGTCAAACTGCACAGTCTCAAGTGGCATCAAAACCAATAGAGGGAGACAGTAAAAAGGAGGGAACAGTCAGAATGAAGGAGCCCTTGAAATGTTGGGGCTGTGGAGAACCCCATCTTTTGAGGGACTGCCCCCATAGAAATGTTCATGTGCTCATGAGGGATCGGGAAGCGACATCAGTAAATGATATAGCCAGAAACATACCAACTATCAGTGCAGCCCTGGAAAATCGGCAAGCAGAACATCAAGCAACCATGGTGGAAATGGAGGGTAAGATTTCTGACCTACCTGTTACTGTTCTGATTGATCCAGGTGCTTCTTTGAGTTACGTTAGTCCAAATATTGTAGAAAATGTAACTTAAAAAACTGAAAAATTTCAACAGTCATGGTTGGTACAGCTGGCCATTGGAACAAAAAGAAAGGTAACACATAAACTGCCCAGAACAGAAATCCAATTAAATGAGTTTCGAACAGAAGTGAATTTGAACATTCTACCCTTAGGGTCATATGATCTATTGATAGGAATGGACTGGCTGGAAAAGAAGAAAGCTTTGATGAATTGCTGGGATAAGACCTTGCATTGTGTAGATGAGGAAGGGAAAATTTTTATTCTTAAAGGGAAACCAAAACCTATTTCTGTCAGACAAATTTCAGCATTGCAATTAAAAAGAACAGCTAGAAAAGGATATCAGGTTTATGCAGTGCATGTGGAAGAAACAGAACAGAAAACTGAAGGAGAATTACTGGATCTTGTACCAGTAATAAGAGAATTCAAGGAATTTTTTCCAAAGGAAATCCCTCATCTTCCCCTCAAAAGAGAGATTGACTTCTCAATCGATCTGGTGCCAGGAGCAACACCTATTTCATGAGCACCTTATCGAATGAGTCCTCCTGAACTTATAGAATTGAAAATGCAACTGCAAGAACTGCTAGACAAAGGGTATATCAGACCAAGTGTGTCTCCTTGGGGAGCACCAGTGCTGTTCGTGAAAAAGAAAGATGGAACTTTCAGGATGTGCAATGATTATAGGCAACTGAATAAGTTGACCATTAAAAATAGATATCCTTTGCCTAAAATTGATGATCTTTTTGATCAGGTGAGAGGAGCTTCAGTATTCTCAAAAATTGACTTAAGAACTGGTTACCACCAGCTCAGAATTAAAGAGGAAGACATCAGCAAAACAACCTTTAGAACCAGGTATGGCCACTACGAATTTGTAGTTCTACCTTTTGGTTTGACAAACGCCCCTGCCACATTCATGTGCCTAATGAACAGTGTGTTAAACAAGTATTTGGATAAATTTGTCCTGGTGTTCATAGACGACATTTTAGTTTACTCAAACAGTGAAGAGGAACACAAAGAACACCTAAGGATCGTGCTGTAAACTCTAAAGGAAAATCAGCTATACGCTAAATTTAGCAAATGTGAGTTCTATAAGGACAAGATCCAATACTTGGGTCATATTATTTCTGAACAAGGCCTTGCTGTTGATCCGGAAAAGATAAAGGCTATAAAAGAATGGCCAGTACCCTCTGATGTTTCAGCAGTTAGATCATTCATGGGGATTGCCGGCTATTATCGTAGATTCGTGGAGAGATTTTCTGCCATAGCACATCCCATCACTTCCTTACAGAGGAAAGGTGTCAAGTTTGAATGGACTGAAAAATGCCAAAATAGTTTTGACCAATTAAAGCTGAAACTTACCACAGCCCCTATACTGAAGATTGCAGATCCGGATAAGGAATTTGTGGTATGTACGGATGCATGTAGAGAGGGATTGGGAGGAGTTCTGTTGCAGGAAAATTCTGTGATTGCCTACGAATCCAGGAAACTGAAGATACATGAACAGAATTATAGTGCCTATGATTTGGAGTTAGCAGCTGTTATTCATGCTTTGAAAATGTGGCGGCACTATCTTCTTGGAAAAAGATTTACATTGATGACTGATCATATTAGTCTCAAATATTTCTTTTCTCAAACTGAATTGAATGCCAGATAGGCCAGATGGCTGTCCTTTTTAAGTGAGTTTGACATGGATATAAAACATATTAGAGGGAAGGAGAATAAAGTTGCTAATGCATTGAGCAGAAATGCTTGCCAGCATATCAATAATATTGGAAGTAGTGCTCAGATAGATATAGAAGAATTGGTGAATAAGGCAGCAAATCAAGACCCAAATTATGAAACACTTCTGGTAAAACTACAGAAAAAGGAGAAAACTGATTTTTCCCAAAACCAAAAAGGGCTGATTTGCTATAAGAACAGATTGTATATTCCCAATGTCGAGTCTTTAAAAAGAGAAATTCTGGATGAGTATCACAAACAACCTTATGCAGGACACCCAGGGTATCAGAAAATGTTAACAGCCCTGAAAAAGAAGTTGTTCTGGCCAAGAATGAAGAGAGAGGTAGCAGAATATTTAAGTAGATGCATGGAATGTCAACTAGTTAAGGTTGAACATCAGCATCCTTCCAGCCTTCTGAACCCTTTGCCCATTGCAGAATGGAAGTGGGACACCGTTTCCATGGACTTCATTACAGGATTACCCAAAACCAAATACTAGCATGATTCTGTAATGGTGGTAGTAGACACTTTAACCAAAGCTGCTCACTTTATACCAGTGAAATCCACCTTTGGAACAACTCAAGTAGCGAATGTGTTCCTGAAGGAGATAGTAAGGCTCCATGGGGTTCCTAAGGTGATTGTGTCTGATAGGGATGCTAAGTTTACAGCAGCCTTTTGGAAGGGGTTATTTGGAGGAATGGGCACTAAATTGAATTTTAGCACCGCCTACCACCCTCAGACTGATGGTCAAATGGAAAGAACAAATCAAATTTTGGAGGACATGCTGAGAATGTATGTAATGGATAGACCCTCAAAGTGGGAAGATTTCTTACATTTAGCTGAATTTGCCTATAATAACAGCTATCAATCCTCCATTAAAATGAGCCCGTTTGAGGCACTGTATGGAAGGAAGTGTCGTACCCCTTTGAGCTGGAGTCAGCCAGAAGACAAACCGATGTTGGGACCCGATGCTTTACAAGAAATGGAAGGAATTGTCAAACATATACAAAAGAACATCAAGACAGCACAAGATCGCCAGAAGAGTTATGCAGATAAGAAAAGAGTGCATAGAGAATTTAAAGTTGGGGAGCATGTATATTTGCGTATTAAACCCAAAAAGAGCACCCTTTATGCTGGGAGTTGTGCCAAATTGTCCCCTCAATATTGTGGTCCCTTTGAAATATTAGAAAGGGTGGGACCAGTGGCTTACAAGTTGGCCTTACCACCCCATGTTAGAGTTCATGATGTATTTCATGTTTCATTGCTAAAAAGATATGTGCATGATGCTTCTCAACATAGTTGATTGGAATGTTGTACAGGTGGAACCAGAAGGGGAGTTTCTGCCAGAACCGCTTCAAATATTGGAGCGGGAAGAAATTGAATTGAGAAGCAGAACGGTGGCCAGAGTAAAGGTGCAGTGGAAGCACTTTACTGCTGAAGAAGCTACCTGGGAACGAGAGACTGAAATGATGGAAAAATATCCATTTTTATTTGCAAAATAAACTCTAGTAGTTGAACAATAACACCGAGGACGGTGTTTATTTTCAGAGGGGGAATATGTAACACCCCCAATTCATGAGATTGCATTTTAAAGTTAGATACTTGAACTTTACATCCTAAGAGGAGTGGACCCCAAAGGATAATTATTTTGTGAATGTAATTAAACATTTAATTGAGGAAATGAATAAATTATTGTGGTGCAAATTGACCAAAAATGAGATGATGAGATCACTTGCTAAATCTGAGGATGGATGAGGCAAATATTTCCCCACAATCTTTCAAAAATCCTTGGAAGATAGTAAGTTTTAAAATTATATTTTGAGGAAAAAATCTGAATTTCCCCAATGATGAGGAAAGTAGTTGGGAAAAGCATTGTTTCAACGCTTACGAGATAACGCATCAGGAGAGGAGAAGTAACCCCATACGGATACTGACCTGGAGGGCCAAGAGACCGAGGTTAGCGTACACACGATTGACAGGGTCACTCCCTACTATCATAAGTACGCAGGAGTTCTCTGGATTTACCTATAGAAGAAAAAATCGACCCAAAATGCAAGTTAGTCATTGCGCCATCGTAGAGAAATAAGTGCATAAATAAAATGATCTCGTTATTAAAACTATTACCTGTGGAATGCAAACCCTCAGACGCGTCGAGCCCTGTCCTCGACCATTCCACAGAGAGGGATTAATATAAGTTACCCTCAAGAATAAAACGACGAAACCAATAATAATATGTTGGAATGGCACAAATAAATAACATACCTCATATAGCTCCATGGAACAGGAGGCGTTCGCCTGAGGATAGGCGACGCAGGCGACTCAAGAGGTATAGCATCAATCAGTCGAAATTTAAATATAACCAGAGAAGGGTGGAAGTTAACGCTGAAATTATAAACCAACTACACCATGCACTGAACGGAGACCTGGAACATCGAAAAACAAAGCAGACGCATTCACCTTGCTGATCATTCAATGTATATATATACATATTCAGCGCCAAGCGTATGGCCTCTGCAAACTAAGTATGAATCATTCACACCTGCAATAGAATTATGATGTGCGTGGGGGAATTACCTGTCTGCGCATCGAGGAACGAGAGGCGCCATATCTTCTCTCGACAACGGAGAGTCGAAACCTCGGTAGAAGTGGAATGGCATAGTCGCGGAGGAGGCCTGCAACTGATGAGCGCGGAAACTGACTAAACTCCACACTCTGAACTTATATAAGCCTTCGTTAAACCACATGAACCCTAACTGAAAACGATCGCCATCGTCCACTTGGCAGCATCTGAACAGTTAAGCCACGGATCGAGGGATAGCCTAGGAGAGTTAATACCGTCGTATCAAAATTTATGGATGCAGATGAGAATTGAATGTTATATGTCCTTTGCAAGTATCGAAATGGGTGTTGATCACCACGTAGGCTGAGTATGCCAGAGACGTGGACTCACCACGTAAGCTAACACAAGGGCATAACACGATACAACACTCAATAAATTAACTCAACGCCTGACGTGGAAAAGAATTTCACCATGACGAAGCGATAGAAACACGATCTGGAATGATAATGCACGCTATGTGCAGCTTTATACCCAAGGCCAGTACTATATATATATTAAATCAATTTAAAGTCTGAGGTACCAGGATGAGTGGTCATATCAAACCAAGCGCATGAGGAAAGTCCATTCATAGTAATATGCATTTCGAATGTTATGAGAAGGCTATAACCATATATATAACGTAACGATGGCTATTCGAAAGGTTGAAAATGCCTTGGGCTACAACCCATAGAACGCAACTTATATAACATATGCTCATAGTTCATATGGGTTACGATGGAGTTTAATAACTTCATAAATGGGATACATGACCATTAAACTAAAGGAGAATGGCTATACGAGACCTGTGTAAAGATTAGGTTCGTATAAACCATCTCCCTAATTATAATAAAAATAACATAAGACGAGAGATAGTGACAGAGGGTATTATTGAACATGATGAAATGAAAACTATCATAGTGAAGGGATTGAGATGTCATAATAACCCTAGGCTCACTAGCTTGTATTTGCAAAGGAAAATTTGTGCAATTTGGAGGTAAGATGTGCAAAAGTTGAAAGTTTCAGAAAGATAAACAGCCTTTCTATCCTAATCCCTAAAATTGGGAAGCCTAGGCAAACAGGAAGAAAAGCATCCTGAGATTCTGGACGCAGAATTAGAAACATGCTTTGGGGAACAATAGCTTAAATAAGCTGCTCCTGTACAGATTAGGGGTTGATATGTTCCAGGAGGTGATCTTAGCTCGGGGGAGAGTTCTGGGAGATAGAAGAACTCTAAGGTTGGGAGGTTGGTCGACTGCACGAGTGGTATGTCTCTGAGTTAAATTGTCTTCCTGTTTATTATGGTATGAATTGGCTACATATAAAAACAAAATTTGTCTCTAAGGTATTAAATTTTACTAGTCTACATTTAATAGAATTTAATCACCAGGCAGTAACCTGATAATTCTGTATAGTTGTAGAGGAAGATCCTATAAAGTAGAATCCCACAGAAAGTCTAAACCCAGGGTTGGTTTAAATCTGAGGAAACCTTGTTCTTTCAGGAAAAAGTTGTGAAATTGTTTTAATCTGCTTCTGTTTCCTAGCATAATTTTTATTACAGCTACCATAGAGAGAAATTGAATTCACTGTAGTATACCGGAATAATAGTAGGAAATGAATTAAAATTTATACTGTGTATGAAAGAACGGAATGAGAGACTCAATAGACTGACCTCAGGTTCAGCCAACCATTCCATTATAATTCCAGAAAATTAAATGGTCTAAAACAACAAGGTTGTATATAAGCCACACTTAGTCTAGTGGAGGAAAGGAGTAAATATTTATAAAAAAAAAAAAAATTTATCAGAGACAATGGCCTCATGAAACTACTCTAACATCATAGCACTGAAAATGATTACATAGAGTGCAGAATTTATGAGTAAACAGTTGAGAAGTATAGGAGCAAAGAGTAAATTATTTTCAACAGTATACACAGTAACATTTATGTAACCACTATTTCCCTTGACCAAGAGGAAAAAGGGAATGAGTTCCAATCCCATAACCAGCTCTTCAGAAACATCTACCACCAGACACATAGGTAGACAAGAGCTGTAACTAGATATAAGAAAATGAGAAGAAACTGGCGAATAGAAATATATATATACAACTTTGGAGAATAGGAGAATATAAATTCTAGACTTTCATACATATTAACCATATGTTTATAAATGAGAATGGACTCATAATTTCCCGCATGCCATTCATATGTCTAGACAGATAATGGTAAAACAAGTTCAATGTAACCATGAACAGAGGAAACTGTAATTATGATACAAGTACCAGAGTGGAGATTCCTAACCACAGAAAATAATGAACGAAATACATCAGAAGAAGAGATAAAAATTTAATATAACTTCCTGAAAATTCTGATGAATGTAACCAAGGAATCTGGAACAACATTAGTATTACCGAGAACCAAATACTGTTCTGACGAGCAAACTAAACAAAGAAAAATTCCATGGTATGAAATCATATACACGATTCAGACAGTCCATGTAAATTTATACTGTAGCGTCGTATATTGAATTCGACCTAAGACAATAGGGAGTATATATGTCCAAAAATATCGTAATACATGCTGAGCCTATCAGGCTAGGGTATGAAACTCAAAACCCCTATCTCAATAGAACAAATTTAAACGAGCGCCATCCAGGAGCGACACCGATTAAAGAAAACACGACTCTGACAGAGTCTCGTTCCTCAAGGAACACTGCGCAACATCACAAGAGAACAATGTTTCGACGCCCACTGATGAGCAGGTTGCAGATATTCTTACCAAAGCCTTACCACGGGGCAAGCATGTCTACTTCAGAGACAAGATGGGTGTGGTGAGGAACACCTTCCTCGGTAAGAGGGAGTGTTGAAATTTGGTACCGGAGGACAGGTGGTTCCCTAAGGCTTTGATCTTTAGCCTAGGGAAAAGTGTCCAAAAGAATTTAATTTTTCTCCTAAAGTGACTTTATAAAGTTATAAAGTCAAATCTAATTTAAAAGTGACTTTAAGTGATAAAGTTACTAAAGTGACTTTATAAAGCTATAAAGTCAAATCTAATTTAAAAGTGACTTTAAGTGATAAAGTTACTAAAGTCTAATTTTAAAGTGACTTTTAATAAAGTCAATGTAAAATTAGAAAGGAAAAAGTGACTTTGGAAATAAAAGACTAAGTGGGTCTTTATTAAAGTGGAGTGAATTAAAAAATAGAAAGTAAGATTTAAATGAGCATTTAATCTCAGCCCTAGATCTCAATCTATCTCAGCCATTGGATTTAGGGATTCCCCAAAAGTCACTTAGGGTTAGGTTAAAGGAGGAAAAGATCATTCAATTCTTTCATGAGCAGATTCGGAGAAGGAGAGCAAGAGAGCAAGGGAGATTTCTGGGCAGTGAGGAGAAGGAAGCAGCAGCTTGGCACGCATTCCAAGGCAGCATTTCAGCAAGACATTTCAGCAAGACAAGTGCAGCAGATTTAGCAAACAGCAGGCAGATTTTTGGCACGGTTTTCTAGGCAGGGAGGCCGTACAGCAAGGCCGTACAGCAGGGCCGTACAGCAGGCCGTACAGCAGGGCCGTACAGCAGGCCGTACAGCAATATTGGGCACGGAAATCGAGGCAGAAAGGGGCTGTACCGTACAACAGAGTTTTGCAGCAGTTTTGGCACGCAAATCGAGGTTTTGGACAGCAGCATTAATTGTTGTTTGCACAGATTTTGAGGAGGCCGTACAGCTGCATTTATTGCAGATTTCTGGGCACGCAAATCGAGGAGAACGTACAGCATTTATTGCTGTTCTGTTTTTGTTGTTTGTACATTTTCCGAGGCGGTCGTTAAGCACGGAAAACGAGATAAGTTGTAAAAGTCTGTTTGCTGATTTTTATTTTGCTGAATATTTCTCTCACTGTAAAAAGCATTTTTCCATAAATAAGAAGGAGCTTTCGAACTGGTTTTCCCCAAGAGTTGTAGGGGGTTTTTCCAGGGTCACCTTGACCAAAAATTACTGAGTTATGATGTGTTGAATGGCTGTTTGTTACTGCTGTTTTTTATTTCTGCATTTTCCAGCATTCTGAAAAATTTTCAGAATTTGTGTTTTCAGCAAAATTTATTTTCCAGTTGTTGAATGTATGGTTATGGGAAAGGGCATTTAACTATTTTGGAGTAATAAGGTGAAAACTGAAAACCGGGGTGGGAAACTATAAATTTCTACACCTTGGTATATATACCTCCAATAATATCTACAGCAAGCACTAATATGGCTCTATGTGTGTATACCCATAGTTGTATGCCTCAAAAATAGAGTACTAGTATGCCTCCAAAATTAGGGTAAATCAAGTACAAGAATGGGCATGCCTACAAAAATACAAATCAGTTTGACCAGCAAAAGAAAAATTTTATATATATATATAACATGAATATGCCAAAAAACGTGTGAGTTCAAACCACAATGATGACAACAATATGCTAGCAACCTGCATGAAATTTCCACTTATTCTACAAAGGCAAAAAAATAAACAATAAACCTCGGCAGTTTTATAATTTAACCAGTTATTGACAAGGTTTTGGTCTAAAGGCTAAAATAGATGCCTAAACACTAATTGCAATATGTGGAATAGCAGTCTGGTTGTAAAAGCAAACAAAAGAGGATGAAATCCACTAGAAACGGGGTGAAGTAGAAGCCGCCTAATAGAAATCATAAGTTTTATGAACTACACCTAATATTCATTCAAATTGAAAAAATAATATTCATTCAAATATAGAAAACTCTACAAATTTGACAAAACCTTGACTGTTATAATTGGATTACGTTTCTCAAAATGTTTTCATAATTTTGCAAAAAGAAATTTATAGAAAAGAAACTGGAACTGCAAAAAGCTGTGTTATAAATTATAACCACAGATAAAATAAATTATAAGTACTAACAAAGAGAAAATATAAATAATTTAAGCATTCAAACATCAGAATTACAAAACCCTTTAATAATTTCGAAGAGATTAATCATGGATCATTATAGAGCTTGCACTATGTTCACTAGAAAACAAGAAATATCCAAAAATGTATTTTCATGGAAAAGTCACTGCACACACCTTCAATGCCATGTCTGTTTCAGGTCGTAGCAGTGGAGACCCAACATTCTGGATCATGTCACCAACAGCATTAGTTTGGCCATCCTTGCCTGCAACAGCATTCCTGTTACTTAGAAGCATTCGAAGTCTTCTGCTTTCCATATCGCTTAAATTAGAACACGGTGCAGACGTCAAATTTCCTTGGGCTTGTGCTTGAAGCAAAAGCTGTTGTTGCTGTGGAGTCAACATCTGAATCTGATGATATTGCTGTGGAGATTGAATGAAAGATTTCTGTGTTGGTAGAAGTCCCGGTCGAAGTTGGTCAAGACCCTGGATTCATGTAAGGTAAAAGCTAACATAAGGAATGCTAAAAATTATCATAATACCTGAGTGGCAACAAGTCAAATATGCACAAAAGTTAAAATAACCAAGCATCTCAAACACTAATCATCCAAAATGGTAAGATGTTCTTAAAGTTGCAGGAACTTTAGAATATAGTTCAGCCATCAACAGGAATGTTTACTGTAAGTCACTATTTGTGTGTCTGTGTACATCTAAATCCTTCATCATTAATATTATAATCTTCTCAAAGGGATGAAATTTTCCAACAGGCTAAATCCAGCACTAGACATGGGCAAAAATATATCAGCAGAAAGACAAATATATATAGGTAAAATATTTAGAAACCAACAGCACATGTGGCTTTTAATTAACACCAAGGGAGATTAACCAACTGTTCTCGTCTCTCCCATAGCTTAAATGTAATTTATAAGGATAGTTAAGGCTAAAAAGTGTCAAAAATTAGACCATCGTCAGCAGATTCTGCTCTAAGGAATTAGCCTATTACCCTTGACAGCTAAAACTGAAAACACCAGTCAAAATTACAGCTATAGGGTACTTTAACCTACAAACACATACCACTAATAATTTGAACATAAAACATACCAATCTGAACTCTCAAAACAGGATCATTGTTTTTGTATTAAATCTGAAAAAAGTATGAATAAACTAAACAATGCTATAGCTCAAAAACTCAAACTCTCAAACCACCACAGTGGTGTTCCCTTCATCTCCTTTATAGACTAGGAAGAAGAGAAAATACAATAAATCTGGACACATGCCCAACAGCACATCAGCAAAGAGTATAAAACCCTAAGGCACCTTCATTCGTGAATAGATAAGCCAAGTGAAGTGCACCTCTATTGGAGATGAATGGAAGCATGCAAACTTGCATCCTCCTAGAGATCTGCGCCCTTTACTGAGATTGGAAATCCACATGCATGAGCACCTTCCTGAACTAGGAAACTCCAACCTCTATTTACTTGTGTATGCAACTACAAAATAAAGAGACTCAGCATTAGCACTGAACAGATAAATAAAGAAAAGCATTTAAACTAAAACTGAACTGACGATGGTTCATGCATTCTATCAGCAGACATGTGCTCCCTTTCTCTCTCCTCCATAAATGCCCTTGCACCACCATTACTGTTGTACATAACTGCTGATGGAAGGTGACTGTTGCTGCTGTCTACTCTCCTGCAAGAAGAAACTGCTGAAGGAAGGTGACTGTTGCTGCTGTCAACTCTGCTGGAACAAGAGTATCATAGCTGAAACACAGTCTCAGCTACACGCTCCCAAAACTAACACTCCCACTTAGTGAGAAACGCATTATCAATCACACCAAGCCTCTCCCTGAACCTCTTGTACTCTTTGCCAGGGACTCTATCACAACATCTTCAACATACTGATCTGAAGGAATGCACCGAGGAACAACTACTACATTCTGGACTCTGTCTCTCATGAAGTGGTACCTAATCTCAATATGCCAGGACCAATAATGAACACCAGATTCTCAGTGAGTTTGATGCAACTCTAAATGTCATCTTAAATCGCAATGGTGTCCGAAGCGTGATCTGTCAACTCTGATAATAACTTGTGAAACCAAATGGCTTCACAACTAGCAAAGCTAGCTGCCATGCTCTCTGTCTTCATTCAGCCAAGGGTCACTGAAGCCTACATCCTACTGAACCAGAAAACCATAGTAACCTGGTTCGGGTTTGTGTTTGAATTTGAGAACAAAGAAATTTGTAAAAAAATCGTCTACCCAAAAAACTTTAACAATGTTTGGCATTAGCCTACGCGGTGTAGAGCAGATGGTGACAGGGTGTTCTGTTAAGGCACTCTGTGGTGATAATAAAATTAATAAATTTTATTAAGTTTTATACAATTATATAAATATAAATTTTTAATATATATATCAGTTTAAATTGATCAATAGCCTTTATGATTATAACCTAAGCCGCTATTATAAATTTTTGATTCACAATCAAAAAAACTGAGCCGAATCTCCATCCTTGTCCATCTTCATGTTTCCATTCATGCCTTCAAATCTGGTGCCATCATAAATTGAGAAGCTTCTCCATTTCAATGGGCTTGCTAGATAATTGCACACGTTACATAGCCTAGCAGCAACACAGTGATTTCCACAGGCATTGCTGCACAATCCATCCAAAACTGGAACTTGGGGAAAATAATGGCAGAGACTACATATTTTGTGGCCGTTTTTCATCATAAATAGTACATTCCTTTTGCTTAACACACATTATTTTGAGTTGGAATCCATAAAGAACATCATTGAATCTGAGATAGGAAATATCTGTCAAAAAGAATAAACTTATAGGTAAATATTTATAGGTGACTCTATAGGAGAAATTTTTTCTCCAATTCTTCACATCCAGCCAACCAAAAATGCAGCCCCTAACAACCACCACTAGCTGACAACGTACCATTTTAACTCCACCACCTGCATTAGTCATATACTTTCTCACCCATCAGGCAACAGCACATGGACGAAGGTGGGTGTCCAATCGAAAGCTACTTTATTCATTTTGCAATCAGGTGCTTATGCTTGTTTGTATTTGGGCTTTTGATAAGGATTATAGGGTGACCTGGAAGGAGGGGTTTTGACCGTGATTTTGTTCCCTCACCTTAAATAGGGGGTTAATCTTCGAAGGTGGTTCATATGCCAAACATGCAGCCAGTGACCTCAAATACTCCTACAACGAATATTGAAATAATTCCCTGAGTCGGGACATCAGACAACAGTGTCATTTATTGTTTGACTTGCTAGCCACCTTTTTGGAAAAGGTAAAGGGGTCAACAACAGATTAAGTCACAGCCCTTGTTCTCGAGAGATGAGATGGAATCTCAGCCATCCATCTCTTTGCAAGTTAGGGTTAAGCAATTTATGAAGGGAGTTCCAGCTATTGAGGTGATCATTTGTTAAAATTGGCAACTAGGGCCAAATTCCACCTTGTGACAGCCCGTTTGATGGAGATAATGATTGCATTAAATTCTTCTTTTCGAGAGGACCAAAATTGATCTAAAGATTAACTCATTTGGACAAGCAGGAGTGTGATTTTGAATTTATGCCAACACATGTGCAAATCGTTCAGGTTGGCCTCAGCTTAATGTAGGCTCAAGAAGCCCAATAGACGTGTCTCTTCACCCACAACGAATTGTATAAATAGAAGTGACCTCACACCTCATTTGGACATCCATCACTCACACATTCTTCTCTCTCTTCATCAGATTTGTTCGTACAGCTATTGGGCAGCCTCTTTCTCTCACACGTGGGGCAAGGAGGACGAAATTTTCCGGGACAGAACTGCAGGCCAAATTTCAGACTTCAGTGACAGGTCTGACCAGCATTGACCAAGGTGTTCTTGACCAAGTTTGACTTCCATTTTTGGAGGAAAATTTTGATTTTGCAGGCCGTACTGCTGGGCACAAAAAACTGAGAATTTCTGGGCTAAATCACAGAACCGAAATTGCAGAATTTCAAACTGTTTGACTAGCATTGACCGAAGCTGTTTTGACTGCAGTTTTGATGGCAGAATTTTGGTTTCTTTAGGCTGCATTGACTGGCACAGAAATCGAGGATTTTAGAGCTGTTTGACCTGCGTTGACTGCAGGCCTGTTCGACCACAGAGCTGACCACAGGTTGACCGAGTTTGACCAAAGATTTTGTGACTGTTTTTTGTTTACTTTGACCACTGCTGGAGACCGAATTTGACTGCCTTTGACAGAGCTTCAAATGATGTGTTTTTCTGTCGTTTTGACCTGCGTTGACTTTCTGATTAGGGCTGAAGTTTGACTGCAGTTGACTGCAGAATTTGACAGGGCTGATTTGACTATGTATTGGGCAAGTCAATTTGATTTTTGTACTCTCTCTCTCTCTGCTGAACTATTGAATAATAATAAGAAGAATTCATAACAGGGTTTTCCCCACATTGGGATTTTTCCCTGGTATCCGCCAAATCCGGTGTTCTCTAGTCTTGGCTTGTCTTCTGCATTTGCTTTATGTTCTATCTGCATTTACTGTCAATGTGATTAATGGTTTATATGAGTGCTACTGGAAATAATTGGATATTGCTATTGGGCTACTAAAGGAACATTGAAGTAAATTGTGCTAAGCATACAACATACCATTGTTAACTAAAATTTAACATCATTTGATCGGTATGCTTGGGCATTCAACTAGAAAGAACATTCTGACAGTAAGAGCAGCTAAGATTAAGTTAAGAGAATTAGAATAGCAAAGAGCAGGTCAAGAAAAGGGGCTCATATAGCCTTGAGTTTCCTAGGCCGTGTTACCCACCACCAGTGTGTTGAAATATGTAACTAGGTTCAGTCTTCATAATGACATGTGTAATAATAATTTTATGTATTTAATGAAAAAGAGGAAAATAATTTTATTATTGTTATTCTTGAGGCATGGGTTTCATGCTCAAGGGAAATTTATTTTTAGGTCATGCACCCATTGAGTACTTCTAGGTTTGTCATAAAGTCAATCGAGTCATTGTCATGTATTGAAGACCCATTTGGGCATGTTACATATTGTAAAGAAAATTTATTTGAGTAAAAGTAGAGTCAAAAGACCCTCCAAGAACTCGTCATGGTGCAAAGATCAAGTCGGCCTACATGAAGGGGCAAGTCGGCCTAAAGAGAGCAATTTGTACCCTTCACAAGCCTATAAATAAGAAGGAACTCGACCTCATTTGGACATTCACTCAAGCAAGTTCGATCTCCTCAAGATAGAAGTTGGAAAAGGACGAAGAAGGAAAAGAAGAACAAGTTCGAAATTTGGGCCTCTCTCTCCCTCTCTTTTGTTAGGGTTTCTACAGTCACTGGGAAAGGTGAAATTCTGAAGCTGCATTGAAGTTGTGAAGCTGCATCGACACTGTGAAGCTGCAAGGTCAAATTTGTGAAGCTGCTTCTAGGTCAAAGCTATTGAAGTTGCATCAAGGGCAAAGTTGCAGAAATTGTTGTTGGGGTCAAAGTTGTTGGAGAAGTTGTTTGAAGGTCGAAGTTTGTTGCTGTAAGTTGTTCAGGAAGGAAAAATTTGACTTGGTCTTGAAGGGTCTTGGTCAAGGGTCATAGGTCTTGGAATTCGTCAATTGAAGTTCTATAAGAAGAGAAGAATTATGATGGGTTTTCCTCTCAGTTGGAGAGGTTTTGGCCCCGGGTGATCGCCTACATCTTGTGTCCTATTTTCTCACTGTTCTTTAAGCTAAGAGGGAGCTTCGGTACATTCCTTCATTGGAATGGGTGTATCCTCCCTAGTTGAGAGGGAGAGATAGACACATCATTCTTGTCTTCACTTAGAAAGAAAAAAAATGAAGGATTGGGTAATCATCTGGCATCTGATACTCTTTGAGGATGTGGTAAGGCATCTACGATAAGAGTACTCGTAGAGGACTGATATTCTTTGAGGACTAGGAATCCAAGATAAGAATAGTCCTGGAAGGACATCCCTTGTGAACAACCGAGTGGGGTATGCTCCTGGAGAGACAATGATGAAGGTGTCTATAAATCATTGGTCTTGTCAGCATTGTGCTCTGATCTTGTCAAGAGATAGAGTTGTTAGTCAAGGCCTTGCTATGTGACAATGTTGGATGGTATGATGCTATACAGTTGGGTTACCAATCCGACTCTTCTTATGAGAATTCTTCAGATTG
This sequence comes from Pinus albicaulis, assembly GCA_034641835.2. Classification (NCBI taxonomy): domain Eukaryota; kingdom Viridiplantae; phylum Streptophyta; class Pinopsida; order Pinales; family Pinaceae; genus Pinus; species Pinus albicaulis. The sequence goes on along the minus strand of CM076582.1, from coordinate 754,598,347 downwards.
AGAATGTCCAAGTACCTTGTATGGATTATGAATACCTCGCTAGATAAGAGGGAGTGTTGAAATATGTAACTAGGTTCGGTCTTCATAATGACAAGTGTAATAATGATTTTATGTATTTAATGAAAAGAGAAAAATAAAGTTATTATTGTTATTCTTGAAGCATGGTTTTCATGCTCAAGGGAAATTGATTTTTATGTCAAACACCCATTGAGTACTTCTAGGTTTGTCATAAAGTCAATTGAGTCAATGTCATGTATTGAAGACCTATTTGGGCATGTTACATATTGTAAAGAAAAATTATTTGAGTCAAAACAGAGTCAAAAGACACTCCAAGACCTCGTCATGGTGCAAAGATCAAGTTGGCCTACATGAAGGGGCATGTCGGCCTAAAGAGAGCAATTTATAACCCTCACAAGCCTATAAATAAAAAGGAACTCGACCTCATTTGGACACTCATTCAAGCAAGTTCGATCTCCTCAAGATAGAAGCTGGAAAAGGACGAAGAAGGAAAAGAAGAACAAGAAGAAGTTTTGGGCCTCTCTCTCTCTCTCTTTTGTTAGGGTTTCTATAGTTAATGGGGAAGACAAAATTTTGAAGCTGCATCTAAGCTGTGAAGCTGCAAGGTCGAAGTTGTGAAGCTGCAAAGCCGAAGTTGTGAAGCTGCAAGGTCAAAGTTGTGAAGCTGCAAGGTCGAAGCTGTGAAGTTGCAAGGCCAAAGTTGTGAAGTGCCAAGGTCAAAGTTGTGAAGTTGCTTCTAGGTCAAAGCTATGAAGCTGCTAGGTCGAAGTTGTTGAAGTTGCATGCATCGAGGTCGAAGTTGCAGAAATTGTCGTTGGGGTCGAAGTTGTTGGAAGGTCGAAGTTTGTTGTTGGAAGTCGTTCAAGAAGGAAAAAGTTGACTTGGTCTTGGACGGTCTTGGTCAAGGGTCATAAGTCTTGGAATTCGTCAATTGAGGTTCAATAAGAAGAGAAGAATTATGATGGGTTTTCCTCTCAACTGGAGAGGTTTGGGCCCTGGCTGATCGCTTACATCTTGTGTCTTATTGTCTCACTGTTCTTTATGATTTGGAAGTTATTTGATGATAGAAGTTAATCAAGTAAAGTAAAAATACATCACAAGCAATTATCAAAACAAGAGAAATAGCCTAATCTAGTTGCCCTAGATTTCTCAACATAGTGAGTGATCCTTATAGGAGATTTTTTCTCCTAGATTTGTCTTCAATTGGCAGCCAGCAATTATGTGCAACCACCAATTAGCTCAATGTGCCACCATTCTCTGCCACCCAAGCCAGCAATTATGTGCCCTCGCCCATCTATTGTGATCGTATGTTTGAAAGTGGGCCTTCCAACCACGAATGTATGGCTTTTCATTATGTAATTAGGTGTTTATGCTTGCTTTTTTTGGACATATTTGGACATGGATTAGTGGGGGGATTCGGAGGAAAGAATGGGTTTGGATTGTACTCTTGTTCCCTTGTCCCAACTTGGTGGTTAATCTTGTATCCTAGTCCCATGGAATCTCCTCTATTGGCTACTGGCTTTAGGAGTGGCACTATATGGGAAACTCTGATTTTGGTTGTGTGGTCCTACTTCTTGACAACATATATCTCACTCCCCTCAGCTCATTATAAACCCATTTCACACTTTTTCCATCTGGGTCCACATTTGTCTATTGGGTCCGCAAGGAATTAGCCTCCCCCTTCCCTTGCCCACAACCTTGGGTTGGGTCTAGAACAATGCCCCAGAGGTCGATGGAGCTAAAAAGAAAATTAAAAACATAAATTGGCCACTTACAACAGGAAATATGCCACAAAATGCAAAAGATAGTCAAGACATAGAAATTTAGCGCGTGGGCAAAAGCCAAACATGAGCTCTACCCATATCATTATGGCCCTCACCCTGGTTCCCAGTGCCCCTATATGTGCCCCCTCCATCATTAAGGAATCCATAATTGTCCCAACCCTTGGTGGGATATGCATTGTCCAACCTTAAGGGGGTAATCACTACTATATCATACACATCATGCTCCCATCCCCTGGAGCCCCAAGTAGTTAAAAGAAATAAAGTTCATTAAAGGAAAAAGGCATATGAAAGAAGGGTGGAAAAACAAAGGTCGGGGTAACTCATGTACCACAATTGCTCCCTCCTACATCCATACACCCAATGTGTGGGCTTCCCCCATTATAGCTACCCTTGTACCATGGCATGTGGCTTGGAGCCTTCCAAGTTGCCCCATTACGTTTCACCATCATTTCACATGATACATGCCATTTAACGAATGTACCATGGACCTATTACTCCCTTAGAGGTTGAAACCACCTAACAAAGTCTTTTATTAACCTTTCTTGTTGAGCAAGTAAACACTTGTACCCTATAAAGTGTTGGAAATGTTGTCATTGATGGCAAAGGAGGTAGCAGATGTAGAAACAGGAACAGTTACAAGGAGACAAAGACAGACAATGGAGGCAGCAAAGAGGAAATGAATATAAAGGAGAAAGGCAGAAGCAGAGGAAGCAAATACGGAGACAGAGGCGTTATCACAGCAGTAGAGGCAGAGGCAGAGTGACAGAAGCGGCAGAGGCAGAGCCACAGCTGTTATTGCAGAGAAACCGCTGTTATTCCAAAAATATGTACATATATATATAAATTCCGAGAATCTTTTATACAATCGGGCGTTACACATAACATAATTTACATTCCAGACTTTATATTCAAATGTGCAGTGGAATGCAATGAGATTGGATATGCTTTGAATCAGTTGGCACTCACTGTTTGAATTATGTTTGAAATTATCCTCATTTTTTAACAAAGCACTTGTATTCGATTGACATGGAGGTTGTATATATGGTAGAACTGTGCGTTATATATATTGCAGGACCGTGTTGAAACGCCAGAGACCAAGGCCACTTATAATGGAGCGGAACCATAGTCATAAATTCATTCGAATAATCCTTGTGCATTTAACCCCACTCATAGAAGAACCCTGCGTGAAACCGAAAGCGCAAACCAAATGTACAACCGCAGTCAAAATCACTGTAGCAAAACCGCGAGCGGGTTTACAAGGTGGGTTGCCCCTCTTCGCACAGCTTTAGGCGAGTAGGCGGTATTCCCCTGAATGCAGGCGATTCCATAGACTATCTGACACGTGGCTAGGCTACTGTTCCAATACCACCACTTAAAGTGCGCCATCGTGCGTTAAAAACCGACGTTGGATGCCGAGCGATATGCACACGGGTCGTTGATCTGGAGAAGGGACATCGGACGGTGGTCGCTTGCAGTAGATGCTCGGACGATAACGGAGATGCGCGAGGGATAAACAAGGTACGACGCGCGCATTTGATTGGTCCATTGAGTTATAGGTGGGCCCGAATCCACGGGTTATTACGAAGTTAAATCTTTATAAAGTGTTGAACCATTAATATAAGGTCGGAGATATAATTGAATTGCCAAAGGTTATTGTAAACGTTTATTGTAAAAAAAAAAGGGCGTCGAGTATTAATATATAAAGGGTTGAACAGTTATATAAAGTTCGGAGACGATTATATAAGCCGGGAAATACAATATGACATTCAAAAGCTGCTAATTGTATTTATTTATCAATTTCTCCAAAACTGATAAATAAAATTGCCAAGAAAATAAAGAACCGTGGGGGTGAACTAAGGGAAACGCTGACAGAGCCACGCTACAGTAAGACCAACTTCTCCTTGGGGTCCAAATTCAGTGAATTGAGACATTAAAATGACTAGACTTATTTGTTTGAGCTTGCCAGCGTAGAATAAGTGCAGAGTGAGATTGCCGGGTTGGATTATGATTGGGCATGAAGCTTGGGATGCATTTACACACAGTTAAGTGAAATATTGAAAAGTACTGGGAACATGGTTGATTTATTAACACTTCAGATTTAAGCATTGAAACTGCCAGCGTAGAACAAAGCAGAGAGTGTGAGATTGTCCGGACTTGGGAAATGATTGGGTATGAAACTTGAATGCAATTATGGAAAAGGAAAAGAAGAGGAAAGCATGCAGAGATGAAAGTTCGGTGAACATGAATATGCACAGGAATGAGTTGGACAGGTGAATAAGCACAGAAAACAAGGAATATGCAGATGACAGTGAACAAAGTGTATGCAGAACAGGTTCTTAACAGCAGCAAAAAAAGACAAATCCAGTAAAGCCAAAATCCAGAAAAGGAGTTGAGTGAAATCTAAGTTGCAGGAAACGCTGGAAAGGGCTCCGTTTCCGTACGGAAACGATACGGAAACGCGGATCGTACGGCCTGGAAACGCGTTTCCGGCCGTACTGGCACGTTTCCCGTACAGGAAACGTTGCCAGTACAGCCGGAAACGCGTTTCCAGGCCGTACGGACGCGTTTCCTCGCCTTTAAAGCGATTTAACTTGGTTTTTTTTTTGTTTTTTTCCGGTTTTCGTGCTTTTTAACATTATTGTCATCGTTTATGGACGCTTGTAGATGGATTTTTAAAGCCTATGGCCCTAGTATTTATATGTGATTCATGGTAATGTTAAATTCTTAAAGTAAAAGTGACATTCTCCTTAATCTTCATTTTCATCCTTTTACTTAAATTTTTAACATTACCATGAAATGACTCGGGATGTTTGAGAGTGGTTTCGACCTCATTGGATTTCATATGGAGAAAGTAGAATTTTAGATCTCATTCAAAATCCAGCAGACTTATCAGTTTTTCAGGATTTCAGGGTTGGGTGATTGCAATGTTTTCATTGTATTTTGTCATGTATTAGGGTATGGAACTCATATTTAATCAAGAGCACCAATCTGATATTCCGAGATTGCTATTTCCATTGTGTCTGTTATCATTCACGAGTAAATGTGTTGTAACTTGTAATAGTTTATGCTTTGAATTTATCATGTATCATGTATGTTTTTAACTTTTATGATTTCACATAATATTTCTTAAATGTCCTAAATTCTAATATAAAGTTAAATTATATTTATATATATATATATACTGCGTTTCCCCGTTTCCAAAATTTGGGGAGGTCGCGTTTCGCTTCGCTTCCCGTTTCGGAAACTCGTTTCCGTTTCCCCGTTTCGTGCAACTTAGAGTGAAATTGAAATGTGTAATTAAAAATGTGAATGTAAATGTTGTAATTATTTTTATTGTGTGTGATGCAAAGGCAAGTATCCTAAGGAAAAGACAAAATCCCACTGTAGCATGGGAATTTGTACATATTGTAGTAATTCTAAAAATGAGTTGGAAAAAGGAATAAGAAGACAGAAACCAAAGAGTCATGACTGTTCACTCCAAATTCCTTGTGAAATACAAACAGTCATGTGAGAATTTCTATATATAATATCAATTTGATAAGCTCAAATGAGAGAGAGAGAGAGAGAGAGAGCAAATATAGAGAATGCAGAATATAGAAGAATAAAGCAGAGAAGAAGAGCAGATACAGAACATAGCTGATATCTGGAGTAAATCAGCAAACATTCAGTTTGATAAATTGAGGAAGTTGGAGCTTCCCTATCAAGTTGCAGCTTGATAGCTGTCAGTTGTAGCTGACTAAGGTTGAAGCCTCCTGTAGGTTGGTGCCTGCAGAAAATTGAAGGGAGTTGGTGCTTCCTTGCAAGTTGTAGCTTGCAGAATTGAGGTAGGAGCCTCCTGTAGGTTGGTGCCTGCAGAAAAACAGTGGTGAGAAGGAGTTGGAGCTTGCCTTTGCATCACAACAATAATAAGATGTGGTTTTCTCCCTTTATGGGTTTCCACTTATATCTGGTGTCTCTGTGCATGATATTTATGTATTGATCTAATATGTATCATCTGCTTAATACCTGCTGCTCTCATATTAAGTCTACTGCTATATTATACTAACACTTGCTGCTTAACTTCTAAGATTACTCACACATTAAATTGGATATGAAATGAAGGCGTAAATAAGTTTAATGAAAAGTTCTAAAAGATCAGGAATGTGTTAAACTGATTCACCCCCCCCCCTCTCAGTTTAACTAAAGGTTCAACATAAAGCCCATTTGGAAGGGCATGCCACTATGAAGTGTCCACTTTTGCCCCTAGTTAGCGAGCTTATTTACTCAATTGCAACAATGGATTGTTGTCCTGGAAGGTGGGGAGACGCATTGGATCTTATACAAGATTCCAGGTAGGTCTCCATTTGGACTTTGTCTCCCTATACAGGGTCTAAGCCCTCCAAAGTACCATAATGGCACTAGTAGGGTGAGCGTTCAAAGCCATGGACCTCCACTACAGCAGAGTATTGATTGTCATGCCATGGGCTTCTTCAGCACCACATATTTCTTTCTCTTGCCCTAGTTATACAAAGATGATGATGCACTTGGACCATGTTGAACAATCAGTCACATACTTGCCCTTGCCACTTGGCAACCGATCCAGAGCCCAAATAGGGTGTTGTCTCATCTGAAGACACATAGGAGGGCATGTGTCATCATTCTGGCCCTTATTGATGGAGCATGAAAATGTTTTATCCAGTTGAAGACCCATGACACCAATGATTGTGCCCCACAACCACTTGGGAGCACCACAGATGTTTTGCTTGAAAACCAAGGGGCTACCCCCTTGGTCATCATTTGGAGAGCCCTCCTCTTCATCATGGCACATGAAGGGCTTATCTTGGCCTCCCAACGGCCCTTTGCACCATTATTCTATTATTTTGGCCTCATTAGGAAGCCTTATTTCACACTTTTGAGCCATTTGGTGGGCTTGTCACCAATAGGGTTGTTATTTTGCACATTAAAACATTTTTAGGGGCTTCATTAGGCTAATTAGGCTATTTGAACTTATGAGAAGCTCATATAAATTGGAGGAAAGCATCATTTGTAACTCATCATCATTTAGTTCAGGATTTCTCTTGTAAAAAGCTTTCAGACCTGCAGTTGATGGACAAAATTGGTAGTTATTGATGCATTTTGATGTTTGGAATTTCAGCTATCTTGTCTTGGAGCTTCTATTTGCAAATGTTATGGATGGATATACTTGCATTATCTTGTAAGTGTTGTTTTTGATGTTATATCTTTACTTTGTAGCATGTCTAATGTATGGAATATCTTGTCATAAACTTACATGTGCCCTAATTTAGTGAATTCATGAATTGACTAGGATTTTGAAGTATTGCATGTATTACATATTAGATAATGTTAGTAAATGTTCCTAGAGGCTCGTTTTGTTTATTGTGTCCTCGAATCTCCATCAACCTTTGCCAAACAAAGTATAAATACCTCTTGTAATCAAGTTGTTGAAGCTTAGGGTTAGCGAAAGTTGCATATGTCTTCCTTGATATAGCGAAATTCTCTCCTCAAAGCACATATTGACTCCAGTTCTCCCAATTGATAAGGCATTGGTCCTAATCCTAGTTGATCAACCTAAAATCTCTTCTTTTCTCTCTTTTCCGTTTTTCTGCCCTAACCCTAGAAGGTCAACTAGGGCCTAGTATGAATTGCATTAGAGAAATCTCCTCGGGATGCGAGTTGGTACACTACTATGTTTTGGTTTCCTCTAGCTATCCTCAAAATTTGAGACAATTCCCATAGCTAGTTTGAGAAAAATCTCGAGCCCTAGCTCCCTTATCCAATCTAGCTTTAAACTTCTTTGGTTAGTGGCTTTCCAAAGGTCATTTGCTCTTGAAAACTCAAAGGAAGTTAATCATTCGTTGACCTTTCCCATCCTTGCTTGACCTAGTAATCGCATTAATGTATCATCTTCGAGCCCTAGGCCTTACTCGAATTCCTTATTGGTCTCCCTTGTCGTCCCAAACCTTTATATGGTCGTATCTTACAAAAACCCTAAGAAAGACCTTACCTCCTTTGGAAGCCTTTGGTCTAAGAGTGTCCCTTGTGATTGAATAACCCTTCCTCCTAGATCTAGGTCTCCTCATAAGCCTTTCTTGGAGAGCCATTAGCTTCTCTTTGAAGCAATTGAGCCATTATTTAAGCCTCTCCTTTGAATGGACCTTAGAAATCACACCATACCTAGCCATTGATCCTATCATCCTAGTGATTTCCTCTAATACCGAGACTCCTCCCATCGGTGAAAGTCTGTAACGAGGAAGGGAAATTGGTTGAGGTGATAGTGGGTCAATGTCCCATTGTTGTCATTTGTCTATTTCATACCTATCTTCAAAGTCTAGTTAAGGTTAGGATCAAATGGGTCATGTTACCACATGGATTAGTAGTCTTGCAAACGTCAAACAAGATGCTAGAGCAGCACCACATAGGACAAGTGCCCATTGTCACATTAGCACAGGTCCCCACTCTTTAAGCCAACTCCTAAAATGCCAAGGGAGGCTTCCCTACACAAAACAAATACTCCACCACAAAAACAATAAACTATTGTCAATGAAATCTCTATTGGGTTATGGGATCTAGAAGTTAGTTTAAACAATTGCCAATCTAAAAATGATAATTAACTGCAGAATAATGCAAACCAGCAAATCATAACACTCGATAAAGGAAGAATAAATTTTGGAAAGAAAAAGGCAAGATTGAGTGTAAGACGGCCCTTACCAACTTGAGGACGATTTCCCTTCATATTACATTTGATACATGGCTAGAATAGATGATTTTTTGCTTGTTGTTCTAAACCTGCAAACTTACAAAAAAAAAACACAAAAACCAACAAGCTAGGGCCACCCACAAACCTAAAAGTGTGCAACAAATAAAGCATGACCATGGTTGAAACTGTTAGTACACTGGAATACATTTCCAGTGAGCCTACTAGAATTTCTAAACATTGAACATTCCAAGAGATATGCAAATCTGGAAAATACTATTCAATTTTAGGGATTGAATCCCCACTACGTTGAAAACTTAGATTTTTTATCCTAGCAAGCTTGGGATGGATTTCCTACTCTGGGATGGATTTCCCAGGGTATTTGGAAAAATACAATAGATAAACAGAGATGAACTATAACAGCGAAAAATGTGCAAAATTAACAACCACCAAACACTAAACACAAATGAAAGTCGATAAGTCACTGAGTCATCTGTATTAATTCATGCAATAAGTACATCAAATTGGAAATGTTAATGGAACACGGGCTTGCTAAGCAAGCAAAATAAAACCCAGAAATATGCCTTTGACCCAAGTGGTATACGACCCAGAATGATGATGCAGACGACCCAGTGAATAATATGTTGATGATTGGTTGAATGATTGTTGACGGCTAGCCTGGAAAATGACTGGATCACCCTGAAAATCCACCCAACAGATCCTCTCCAAAAACCCAAAAGGATTTGGCCCAGTCCCTAAAAGTGTGAACTCCACCAACTAGTGTGAATGCCCTAGCGGAGCACCCTATGCGGCCCTTTGCAAGAAATGATGTTGTTGGAGGTGACCCCAATCTGTCAACTAAAACTCCCCAAATCCCACTAATAATCTTCCACAACACACACCCAAACTCCCACTCCATGAAAGGGTATTAATTCGTCCCACAAAGACTGTGTAAAGCTTCCCCAAAGAGACTCACGCACTACCAAAAAGGGAAGCATGGCCCTCACAAACTTCCCTTGCTTCTCGTATGTCAAAACTCCACCAAAATCCCAGCTATGGATGGTATATGAAACCCTAAATTCTCACTCCACAAACTTCTTTGAAGCTTCTCGAATGATCAACTAAGCTCACTGACTCCACGCCCCCAAAAATGTATATTGTAGTCCAAAAATGTTGAAGATAACGCTCTATTAAAGCCCTGAAATGGACTCCTCCAATTCCTAGCTAGGGAGACACTTGTCTAGTTGAGGCTCCACCTAAAACCCTTGTGTTAAGTAGTACTCCAAACACTTGTGTTACGTAACTCACAAGAGGTCAATTTCTTAAGTTCAAATGACAAAGATAAGTTGGAGTGACCTCTTTTTGCCCTTACATACCTCATGGGCCAATTTGACCCCTTTGGTGCCCCCCATCTCCTCATGTGAAACAACCCCTCCTAGTGATGTGTCTTGCTTGCTATGTGGTCCACAACTTAAGTGATCATCTTCAAACATGGGACCTGTTACCAACTTACCACTAAAACCAACAGGGGACCTAAAAGGGGTTTTCTAAGAGGGCAGCTGCTAGGTTAAGGGCAATGGTGGAGACTTAGCCCACAGTCACCATAGCTAAGGCTCAGTAAAACCAACAGGGGACCTAAAAGGGGTTTCCTAAGAGGGAAACTGCTAGGTTAAGGGCAATGGTGGAGACTTAGCCCACAGTCACCACAGCTAAGGCTCACTGCTCTTTACGGACTTTCACCGATGGGAAGAGACCCGATGTTTAATGAAGCCACTTATAGAGGATATATATCAACGAATATATAAGAAGTGCACTTGTGTTACATAACTCACAAGAGGTCGATTTCTTAAGTTCAACTGGCAAAGATAAGTTGGAGTGACCTCTTTTTGCCCTTACATACCTCATGGGCCAATTTGACCCCTTTGGTGCCCCCCATCTCCTCATGTGAAACAACCCCTCCTAGTGATGTGTCTTGCTTGCTATGTGGTCCACAACTTAAGTGACCATCTTCAAACATGGGACCTGTTACCAACTTACCACTAAAACCAACAGGGGACCTAAAAGGGGTTTTCTAAGAGGGCAACTGTTAGGTTAAGGGCAATGGTGGAGACTTAGCCCACAGTCACCACAGTTAAGGCTCACTAAAACCAACAATGGACCTAAAAGGGGTTTCCTAAGAGGGAAACTGCTAGGTTAAGGGCAATGGTGGAGACTTAGCCCACAGTCACCACAGTTAAGGCTCACTGCTCTTTACAGACTTTCACCGATGGAAAGAGACCTGATGTTTAAGGAAGCCATTTATAGAGGATATATCAACGAATACATTAGAAGTGACCCCTTAGACCCTTTCCCTAGTATGTTATCAAGAATGGAACTTGCTTGCATTTTAAGCAAGGGACTTGATTTTCTCGAGAGAGGGGATGAGGATTGGAGGGTTGCGAGAGAAGAATATGACTTGTGAAGGGGTTTCCCAATCCGTAAAATAACTAGGGAACTTGGATTCCTGATTAATCCTTGAAAAATACTCTTTGGTGAAGAATGGTACCACACGAGGCCAAGTGGACCCAGCCCAAGTTAAGGGATGGATTTTGGCAACCGACGATGTTCTTGTTGAAAAGTGTAACTAGGTTCAGTTTTCATAATGACATGTAATTGTGACTTTTGTAAATGATGTAATAAAATTATTGTTGTGAGCCTTGCTTCATGGGTTTCATGAGCAAGTGATTTTATTTTTAGATGGATCCAATTGAGAGCCTTAAGATTTGTCATTTAAAGTCAAAGAATTCATGTCATGTATGAAGAGCTCTGCTTGAACCTGTGTCAATGTATATGAGTTTATGAAAATGTCTAAATAGCCCCCCAATGACAAGCACAGTACTCCTCTTCCTATGTCGGCTTCAAAGACTAATAAAGGAACTCATGTTGGCTCATAATGGAGACACATTGGTTCACATGGCACATGTCGGCTTATTTAGGAGACTAACCACTATATATACTCAGCTAGGATTACGACAAAAGCACAGTTCAGTTCAAATTCTCTCTGAGTTTTTCGGAAGGCAAACACAAATCAGAGGACCACAAGTTCGGTGCTACAAGATGACAAGGTCTCGGACAGCAGAACAATGCCTCGCTTTATCTCAGTGATATGAAGATGCTTGGTAATCTCAGGTATAATGCTCAGTGCTATAATGGTGTTCGGACCTATGATGATGAGGTGATACTTGGTGCTACAATGAAGTTATCTCGGTGCCATTGTGGCATGATGCTCAATGTCTCAAAGAAGGTCAAGGAACCACAGTTCGGTGGTATATATAAGAGGCCACAGTTCACTGATGTATCATTGTGTTTTGATGCTGCTACAGTGGTCATAATTTGATGACCTTACATTGACATGTTCCAGTGCCATATACAGTACGTTGAAGAGATGATCTCAGTGAAAGGAAGATCGATGGGGAAGAAGACGGTAGAAGAAGGTTGATTGTGTCTTGGTCTTGGAGTGGCTACTAGGTCAAGGGTCATGGTCTTGGTATTCGTCAATTGGAATCTCTATAAGAAGAATTGGTGCAAGTTTTCCTCTCAGAGAGTGAGAGGTTTTGGCCCTGGCTCATAGCCTACATGTTGTGTCTCTTGTCTGTTTATGTTCATGCATTGGTTACTGTTTGATAAAGAAGAACACTAACAAAATAATAAGAAGAAGACTAACAAAGTAATAAGAAGAAGATCCTAATCTAAAGAAGTAAAAAGCATTCACAAACAGTCATTAACAAAGAGAAATCACGTAATGCTAATGCCCTAGATTTCTCAACATGGTATCAAAGCTAAGGTGTTAAGGTCAAAGGAAGGGCATCTAATCTAACAGACACTCAAGGATCGAGTTTCATGAAAGGTGCGTAAGCAAGTCGAAGGTTGTAAAAGAAACTCATCAAAACAAGTTGAAGGACATATTACACAGAAATTTCGGACTTCTCTGAGATTTTCGGATCACAGTATACAATTACAGTTAGGATCTCCTTCTTTGAAATGAGCTCGAATATCTCAGATGAGCATAACAGAGATGCAATTCTAAAAGAAGCTCGGATCACTCTAAGATTCGAATGGATAATCAAAGTCAACAGTTCAGACTTGGGCAAAGTTTCAGTGACACAACATCTCCTCATTGTCTCGACACTATATCACAGTTAAGTACCTTGATGTAATTCTTTGTCCTCACAGCTCGTTGATATCACAGTGATATCTTTGTCTTGATGGGTAAGAGATCTCAGTGCTAAAATAGAAACACAGTTCGGACAAGGGCTTTTCATTTGGAAGAAGATCATCCAAAAGAAGCACTAATACATCTTCTTCCACCACCATCAAAGTGATCAAGTTGAAGATTTCATCTTCACTTGTCTCGTAAGTATCTTTTATTCTATAATCAAATTTGGTAAAATGACTTCGTGTTTGCAAGGAGATCTATAAGCTGGTTGAAATTCCTTGCATGGGAAAAGGAGGATAGACATAGTCCTCGAAGAAAGTGAAGTCATTGAACACATCAATGAAAAAGGTCTCCTCTAAATACATGGAAAGGGATTCTTATGAAAGGTGGTCCTCTCAATATTGGAGACATCAAAAGGATGTATATGATAAGCTGAGAAGGCTATTTTTTGAAGATGCAATAAAGTAGGTCATATCACTTAGACCTAATCTACACAAAATTAGGTAAGATAATCATCATTGTTCTAAATAACAAGGTAACAAATGTCCATGGGGATAAGAAAGTTACCTCATTCAACAACTTGTGGTTTCTATGCTAGATAGAAGAAGATAAGTTGTGGGAAAAAGTATTGAAGGTTAAAGGACTAAAACATTTGCAGAAAGGAAAGGGAAGTTTAGAAAATTTGGTCCTCAGAAAAGAAAGAAGAGCATAGCTAAAATTCAATGCTATGGAAAAATTATGAACATTACAGAAAAGAAGCGCATATCACCGAAATGATGGAGGAATTTGAAGAAAGGAAGTCCAAGGAAAGAGGGAGTAAGAGATCTTTACTATGATTAAGATAGTCTCCCTCGCAAAAGGTCTTGTCAAAGATCCTAAATCTTTTATAGGATATGGCTATAATAAGATGCATTGTGGCATCACGAAAGCATTAGAAACAAGAGCTCGTGACATCACCATAGGGAATCATGAAAGACAGAACAAAATCTATGGTAGTCAAATATGAAGGATATAGCTCTTGGGAACCTCACTGGAAGGAATAAGTCATTCAGGACAAGACTCATCATACATCAAGTCAAAGAGGGAAACATTTGTCGAATAAGGATATGTAAGATCCTCAAGATTCTCTCGGAGGGTTCACCGATCTAGAGAGGAAGCAAGTGTTTCATCAGGAACTCCAACTTGTGGAGTTCATGGGATGATGGTATGATGTCATAAGAGATGAAGTAGATCAAAGGGTTGAAGATATTTTCAATCGAGGAAGCTCTTGAAAGAAGCCTAGATGACCTAAAGGTAAATGAGGTATGTATGCTTGTATTTAATATTATAATGTCATGTCATATGGTTGAAGGTAACATGGATCACTACTTTTATCTTGACAAGCATGATCAAAGGGAAAAGGATCTCCTCCTCTGAAAGGATGCAGAAAGGCATAGGTCACACTAGATGAAATCAACATAATATGTCCTCATATGAAGTATGAGGTGGTTGACAATTAAGGAACTCTGATTGGAAGCTCCAGGGAATGGAATGTGTGCAGAAAGGATGGAAGAGATCGTGAGATATGCAACCATGGCAAAGCCAATCAACATCCAAAATGACCAAGAAGATTTGACTAGGAAATTTCTCGAAAAGATATGAAGACTCTGATGGAAGTCTAAAAAAGATGGAGACCCTTGACAATGGATATCTTTGGGAGATGTGTCAACATGTACGCAAGATGTTGATACCTAAAAGAAGATGTCATGATGAAAGACCATCACAAAGGTAATTCAGATTGAAGTGTTCATTTCTTATCTTTAAACAAAATATGGATGGGCTTATGCAGGTCTACCAAAGGGAAGAATTGTGGATGACTTCCAAGAGGACCATATAGAAGGATGTAAGATCCTTCTAAAAATTATGGTATGAAGAAAGGCAGCATGACATGAAGCAAGGCCAGATGAAGATTGATGGATCACTTTCTGATGAAGGAATGATGACATGACTGACTCATGAATGAAAGTGATGGATGGTTTGTTCCTTATGAAGAAGTCCCAAACAATGAAGACTCCATAATAAAGAAGAAATTCATGACATCGAAGGTAGGAGTTCTTCAAGCAACTGGTTGCCCCATTATCTCCACCTGAGGAGATGTTGTAGGTCCCTGATTAAGAGGGATCGGATCCTAGAAACAAGTTTCTTACTTGGAAGAAACTTGAAAATTCCTAAGCCAAGAGGGAGCTTAGATACATTCCTTGTGTAGGAATGAGTACATTCCTTTATTGGAATATGTCCTCCCTAATTGAGAGGGAGAGATAGACACGTCATTCTTGTCTTCACTTGGGAAGACAGAATGGAGGATTGGGTAATCATCTGGCATCTGACAATCTCTTTGAGGATGAGATAGGGCATCCAAGATAAGAGTAGTCGTAGAGGATCGATATTCTTTAAGAGCTAGGAATCCAAGATAAGAAGTCCTAGTGTAACACACCCTGAGAACCCGGGTAGGGTATATTCCAAAAGAGACAATGATTAGGGTGTGTATAAATCATTGGTCTTGCCAACATTGAGCTCAAATCTTGTGGAGAGATAAGAGTTGTTAGTCAAGGCCTTGCTATGTGACAATGTTGGTTGATATGATGTTATACATATGCATTACCAATCTGATTCTTCTTATGAGAAATTCTTCAGATTGAGAATGACCAAGTACCATTATTAATACCTCCCTAGTTAAGAGGAAGTGTTGAAAGGGGTAACGAGGTTCGGTCTTCATAATGACATGTAATTGTGACTTTTGTAAATGATGTAATAAATTATTATTGTGAGCCTTGCTTCATGGGTTTCATGAGCAAGTAATTTTATTTTTAGATGGCTCCAATTGAGAGCCTTAGGATTTGTCTTTTAAATTCAAAGAATTAATGTCATGCATGAAGAGCAAGTGCCAATGTATATGAGTCTATGAAAATGTCTAAATAGCCCTCCAATGACAAGCACAGTCTTCCTCTTCCTATGTCGGCTTCAAAGACAGATAAAGGAACTCGTGTTGGGTCATAATGGAGACACATCGGTTCACATGGCACATGTCGGCTTATTTAGGAGGCTAACCACTATATATACTCGGCTAGGATCGCCACTGAAGCACAGTTCAGTTCATATTCTCTCTGAGTTTTTCGGAAGGCAATCACAGTTCGGAGGACCACAGGTTCGGTGCTACAAGAGGACAAGGTCTCAGACAGCAGAACAGTGCTTCGCTTTATCTTAGTGATATGAAGATGTTCGGTAATCTTACAGGTTCGGTGCTACAAGAGGACAAGGTCTCAGACAGCAGAACAGTGCTTCACTTTATCTTAGTGATATGAAGATGTTCGGTAATCTTAGGTATAATTCTCAAAGATATAATGGTGTTCGGACCTATGATGATGAGGTCATACTTGGTGCTACAATGAAGTTATCTCGGTGCTATGGTGGCATGATGCTCGATGTCTCGAATAAGGTCAAGGAACCACAGTTCGGTGGTATTTATATAGGCCACTCAGTGATGTATCACTGTGTTTTGATGCTGCTATAGTGGTCATAATTTGATAAACTTACATTGACATGTTTTGGTGCCATATACAGTATGTTGGAGAGATGATCTTAGTGAAAGGAAGATCTAAGAGGAAGAGGACAGCAGAAGAAGGCTAACTATGTCTTGGTCTTGGAGTGGCTACTAGGTCAAGGGTCATGGACTTGGTATTTGTCAATTGGAATCTCTATAAGAAGAATTGGTGTGGGTTTTCCTCTCAAAGAGTGAGAGGTTTTGGCCCTGGCTCATAGTGTACATGTTGTGTCTCTTGTCTATTTATGTTCATGCATTAGTTATTGTTTGATGAAGAAGAACACTAACAAAATAATAAGAAGAAAATCCTAATCTAAAGTAAAAAGCATTTAAAGAGAAATCACCAATGCTAATGCCCTAGATTTCTCAACAATTTTTGACCTGGCCAAGGTGAGGGGAAAGGATCAAAAAAGAATTTTCACCCAAAGATGTCAAATTGATCCTATTAGGTGCTAGCCTTGGGAACATCGGGGAAAAACTTGATCCTAGAGCTAGGGCTTGGAATATCTTGAGATTCCACCGTCGGTTTTCCTTCAAATTAGGAGGAGACCTAGGGGACCCACCAGCACAGTGGATCCTAAGAGATCAAAGTTTTCCTGTGGTCAGTTTCCCAAGAAATTGATGCCCTAGCTAACCTAATGAGGCTAGACCTAGAAAAAAGGGGAAAAAGGTGGAAAATGGGGTTGAAATGATCACCCTTTGATGGACCAATGCCTAATTTCATTTGGGGATATGGAGACAAGGAGAACTGTGAAGACAAATTTTGTTTCTTGCTCAAGGAGCCTCCAAAAGTCCACTTCGTCCAATGTTAGGCAAGAAAAAGAAAAATGATTTAAAGCATTTATACTTCGTTACAAATGGTGAAGGCTTATCAAGATAACATGATCTCTAGGACATTTCGTTTATCTAACATGGCCCACACATAGAATAAGCTAAATAGACACATTAAACACATGCAGCAATTAGCCCTAATTATAGCAAAGTTCTAATGTATGCAGCAAAATAAAAAAATAGCATTGAATTTGCACTTACATGTTAAAGTGTATATCCAACCAGCATCACATTTGCAATATAAGAAGCTCCAAGATAGAAAAGAACCCAATCCATACATCAAAATTCATCCATCATCCAAAAATATTCACCAAGGAAAAAATGTGAAGTTCTCTAATGAGAGAGAGATCCCAATCCAAATTATGACACAAATGAATCCATTCAACACTTACTTATATACCAATTAGGAGTTTCAATTACCTAATGGTCCTACATTATCCCCTAAAAATAAAATAATGTGCAAATTAACTAACTTTTGGTGACAAGCCCACCAAACTAGCTCACAAATGAAATAATAAGCCTCTCAAGAGGCCAAATAATAATCTATGCATGCCATAGGGCCCTCCAAGAGCCCTGATGATATCCATAAGTGCCATAATGATGAATAAAATCCTCCAAAGTGATGGGCAAGGTGGTGGACACTTTTCTCCAGACAATAAACCTGTGGTGCTCCCAATGGGTGTGGGGGCACACCAATGACTTCATGGGTCTCCATATGAGTCGAAGATGCCTATAGACCATTTGTAAGGGCTCAGATGGTGGAATGAATGTTGCCATGTCATCGTACAAATCCTGGGACACCTGTCAAGTGTGTGGTGCACCTGTGGGGCCAATTGGGCACAGTGTACCAAATGCATCTTCCTTGTCCAAAAGGTGGATCTCTAGCCATCTTTGATCATCTTTGGGGATCCATGGAGTGTTGTCTGCTGTTGTGGAAGCCCAAGGCTCTCTACACACACCCTATATCTGCCAATGTAGCCCTCTAAAAGGTTAGGACCCCGTATAGGGAGACCAAACCCAAATGGACACCATCTGCAATCCTGCATAAGATCCAATGCGTTCGCTAGCCTTCTAGTACAACAAGTCATTAAAGTAATCGTGTAAAAGAGCATACAAACCATGAACAAGTGGACACTTCATAATGGCATGCCCTTCCATAGTGGGCTTTGGCACGTGCTAATGTCTCCACGCTCCAAAGGGGGTTAGCCAAGTTCCTTATTAGGTGGTTTTTACCTTTAGAGGGGATAGTATGTCCAAGGTACATCCCTCAAATGGTGGAGGCATGTGTCAAAGAGTTGAAATGGAATAGGGAATGAGAGGGGCAATCTTGGGCCATATATCGAGGCACAAGGGTAGCTAGAGAGAGGGAATCCCACACCTGGGTGTATAATGTGTATGAGGGAGCAATCGTGGTACATGAGGTGCCTCGACCTTGATTTTTCTACCCTTCTTTATATGTTTTTTGCCTTTTATGATTTTTCTTTGATTAATTGCTCGGGGCTCAAAGGACAAGAGCATGATGTGTAAGATATAGCAGTGATTACCCCTTTTTTGGGAGGGCGGTTCATTCCCCTCTGGGGGTTAGGACAATCATGGGTTCCTAAATGTTAAAAGAGGCTCATCTAGGGCCTATGGAACTAGGGTGATGGCCATGGGCATGGGATAGAGCTCATGTATTGGCTTTTGCTCACGTACTAATTATGTTTGTCCCGACCATCTTTTGCATCGTGCAGTACATTTTCCTATTTGAATGTGGCCATTTATGCTTTTACTTTTCTTTTTTAGCTGCTTCGACCTCTAAGGCAACATTCTAAGCCTGACCCAAGGTGGGGACAAGGAAATGGGGAGGCTAACTCTATGTAGACCGAGAGAGGAAATGTGGACCCAGGTGGGAGAGATGATGAATGGGGGTATAGCAGATGGAAATGGAGTGATGTATGTGAACAAGGAAGCGAGACCACGCAACAAAAGTCAGGGTTTCCCAAGTAGTACCACCATAAAACCAAATGGTCAGTAAAGGAGATCCCGCGAGACTAAGATCCAAGGGTAACATCCAAAAGAGGTCAAGGGGACAGGAGAACAAACTAAGCCCACTCTTTCGCTGAATCCCCCCACTAATCCATGCCCAAAAGTGTCCATGATAAGTAAACCCAATACTCAATTACCAAATGGCAAGACATGCCTTTGGGTTCAGAAGGCCCGCCTTCAAACATATGATCAATACAGATGGGTGAGGAACCACACGGTTGGCTCAGGTGGCGGAGAAATGGTACAATGAGCTAGTTGAGGGCTGCAAGGGGTTGTTGGTTGTCGGTTGAGGTCCATCATGGAGAAAAAAATTCTCCTAGGGATATCATCACCCACGAAGTGGTGGGTAACAGAACCCACTTATTATTCACATCTCCCGAGTATAAAGTGTTAATATGTCAAAAGGGACCATTTTACCATTTTTTCCCAAGGGACCAAGTGGGCTAAAGGCTATCTCCATAGTAGCACACAAAACAGGGGATATCTGCTGGAAATTCGGGAGGCTTTACAAATAGATTAGATTTTCCTTACTTTGATAATTGCTTGTGAGATTTAGTTGGATACTTATTAGTATAATTATGTTCTTCTTCATCAAACAATTATCAAAACATAAACATGGATATCACAAGAAAAACAAAGAACACAAGATATAGGATCCAAGATAGGGCAAAACCCCTCCAAGGGGAAAACCCATAAAATCTCTTCTTATAGAATTAGATCAAATGAGATATCCAAGACCCATGACCACGAAAAAATTCACCCTCTAGATGCCAAGTCAGAGCTTCCTTATTTCTAGCAGATCCATCAGCAAGAGACCAGAAACAAGAGATGTACAAAGGCAGATCTTCCACAGATTCTAGCTCAAGAAGATATCCTCTCTTTCAGACTTCGGCTCTCCACTTCTTCTCTGCCCTCTTTGCAATATTTCATACAATAAATCATGAAGTGTGTGTGTCCAAATGAGCTCCATATTCTCTCTATTTATATAGTTCAGAGGGGTGAGAATAGACATGTCCATTGGGACAAGGCCTACTTGACACGTAGGTTGACTTGGCACCTAGAAGGGTTTTTGACCCAAAAAAAATTTCCTTTTTCTTTTACAATAGGTCCAAATAGGACTTTGACTCTTTGACTCAAAACCCTAGAAGCACGAACAACATGCTTGTTTAGAAAAATAATAATAATTTTTATTTTTCTTTTCTTTTGTTTTTTTACATAAAATATATAATAGTACAAATTATGAAGACCAAAACTAGTTAAATTCTCCATCACTCCCTCTTAACTAGGGATTTATTCATACTTGTACACCCAGTACAAGGATACTCTCAAACTGAAATATTCTCATATGAAGAGTCGGATTGATAAGCCATCTTTAAGCATCAATATCATAACCAGCATTGTCAACATAGCAAGGCCTTTAACTGACAAGCTATATTTTTATCAGAGCATAATGCTGGGAGGCTTTACATGAGACACCAGACTACCTCTTAAGGCACCTACCCAATCCGGATGTTTACTAGGTATGTCCTTTTAGGACTATTCTTATCTTTGAATACCCATCCTCAAAGAATTCCAGTCCTCTTCAACCACTCTTGGCTTGGATACCCGTCCAATCCTCAAAGAGTGTTGGTCCACTTCCTATCTTGGATTCTTTACCCTCAAGGAGTATCAATCTCAGATGCTTATACAATCCTCCGAACCCCATTCTCCTTCCATGGCCTTCACTAAACGTACGGTTGTTAGTCCTGGCCTAATGCATGACACATGAAGAAGAGAGTATAATTCCCATCATCACTCCCTCTCTGGATACTCCCTCTCATCCAGAGAGGAGATCCTCATTCCCTCTTGATCAGGGAATAGATCATTGCTCCTTTTCAAACATTAAAGGGACTTCTTACTTCCTCTCAAGCATAAAGGAGATTCCTTACTTCCTTTCAATTGGGAAGTCTTAACCATAAGTTATTTTAGCGTGCCTTCATCAATAAATCAACTACTAGTTCTTCATGGAGATATTCAAGTAGCTGCATGGCTCCTCCTTTTCCTTTGTATCTCGTCATATAGATCTTTTATCTTCCTGGAGCCAATCTGAGACAGGGTTCAAGCCATCAATCTTTCATATCACTTTCCTATAATCATCATTAGTAGAGGCATTGTATTGATAAAATTGAAGTAGAGCTAATCATAGCTCCCTCTAATCATGAAAGTGATCTTCATTGTATTGTTACCTTTCAATCCCAAGATGATGTACATAATCCTCTAAGGATTACCAAAGCCATCCACTAAATCCATGTATTCAATGAATTGAGTTCAAAAAAATAGTTGTAGATGCACTTGTCTCAACTACCATTATGCTTTTCTGCAACATTCTTTCAGGTAGCAAAACGATATACCAACCAGATAACCAATACCTAAACATAAATATC
Organism: Pinus albicaulis; assembly: GCA_034641835.2. NCBI lineage: Eukaryota > Viridiplantae > Streptophyta > Pinopsida > Pinales > Pinaceae > Pinus > Pinus albicaulis. The sequence goes on along the minus strand of CM076582.1, from coordinate 754,576,794 downwards.
ATAATTACATCAACATGATGGCCTTTTGTAAAGATATCAGATTATGCTTACTTGTTTCCTTTGAGATCAACATCCTTCTACATATTGTGCAAAATATTTCTCCATGCTTTTCACTTTTCAATCAAAATTCCCATGGAACGAACTAATTAGCAAGCTACGATATCTTCTTCCTTGGAGTTGTTATTGTCAACTCTTTATTTTTCTTCAGGAGACCATATCTGGTATCATCAAATGGATTCTCTTTCCAGCCTCTTCACATGCCTTTGTAATATGTCCTACCAGGGAGCCAAGTCATATCCCAAGCAAATCATCAATATCAAAGTTGCCAAATTATAATAGCCTCATAGACATGGTGTCAAATTCTACTATTAGCTCCATCTGAAGTCAACATTTCTTTGCATGCTTGATCTTCATATTGTAACAAGATTTTGCTTCATCTTTTAATCATCAATGTGTTCCTCGAATGAACTCATCAATTGGAAGTTTCAACATCATGCTCATCAGGGTCCTCACAGTTCCCTCCTTCCATCATGCTCATATTTTTCAAGGAGTCACAAACAAGCACAAGTGTTGCTTTGCTTTGTTCTTCCATCCTTCTTATCTTGCTTCCATAATTTTAATAGCCTTAATTATGTATCTGCAATTTACACAAGTACAACCAAGAAAAACATACAAAGACGAGAGCATGATGTCAATTTTGTCAATCTAGGGTTTTCAAGGTTTCACGGAAGATGTACTTCTAGGGTTCTTGTTATAAACCCTAAACCCTTATTAGGGTTTTTACCACATACCCTAGATTCTTCCTCCAAACCCTAAATATCATTGCCCAAGAGCTAGGGTTTATTTAGAGGGAACAAATAATTAGGGTTTAGGGATTTCGTTTCTAGAGTTCAAAAACCCTAAATACCAAGAGTCAACTACACATATCTACAAACCCTAGATGCAATAGATTAATTGAAAAACCCTAAATACTTTACAGACCCTTTATCTTTTATTAATCAACATTGACACAAATCAAGAAATGCATACTTTGCAAAGAAAATTTATTTAAGTCAAAGAAATCAAGAAATACATATTGTAAAGAAAATTTATTTAAGTCAAAGTTGGGTCAAAAGACCCTCCAAGACCTCATCATGAAGCAAAGATCAAGTCAACCCTCTCAAGTGGAGCCTAAAAGAAGCAATTCGACCTAGTAGGAGATCTATATATAAGAAGAGGCTTAGGCCTCACTTGGAGCGCTCACTCACTACACACAAGTTCGATAAAAAAAGAGAAAAAGGTAAGAAGAAGAGAAGGACAAGAAGAAGAAAAGAAGAGCGAAAATTTTGGATTGTTTTTGGGCTATTACTCTTCACACATGCGAAGAAATCAGGGCACCTATTGCAGTAGCAAAGACCCAGTTGCAAAAGTCGAGTTAGGGCATCAAGAAGTACACTTTGCAAATCGAGTTCTCTGGGAGAGAGAATCAACTCAAGCGATGAGGAAAAGAGGAAGAATCTACCATAATTTTCCACACGTGCAAAGGCTAGGGTTTCTGCAAAAGAAACTACTGGAGGTCGAAGTTGCAGAAGATTATGTTGGGAAGTTGAAGTTGTAGAAGATTATGCTGGGGGGTCGAAGTTACAAAAGAAGTTGTTGGAGGTCGAAATTGCAGAATTTGTTGGAAGGAAATCTCGTCAAGAAGGAAATATTTGACTTGGTCTTGGAGGGTCTTGGTCAAGGGTCATAGGTCTTGGAATTTGTCAATTGAAGCTTTGTAAGAAGAGAAGAATTCTGGTGGGTTTTCCTCTCAATTGGAGAGGTTTTGGCCCTAGATAATTGCCTATATCTTATGTCCACTTGTCTCATTGTTCTTTATGGTTTGGTAGATGTTTGATGATAAGAACACAATAATAATCAAGTTGAAGAAGAAACTAATCAAGATAAGTAAAAAGATATCACAAGCAGTTATCAAGCAAAGAGAAATCACCTAACTTGTTGCTTATAGATTTCTCAACAGACTTAACCAAATTTTGTGAAACTTCAGACATGATCTAGTATGACAATTTACATCGACTCTATACACTAAGACTCACCTAAGACTTCACCATCGAGCCCCACTCTAGCTTTGGGGTATGTTTGGGAGAAAAATTCAACCAATTATTTGCAGTTAAAAAACACAAATAATTAGCTAAGGAAAAAAACTCCCTAAAGTGAAACTCTTTAGCAAAAATTCTTAAACTCACCTAGGTGTGTTACAGGGCTTTATAAACATACTAGAATCATTTTCACAATGGCCCACAGGGCTACAGAATATGGATTAACAAAACTGTTGAAGGATGATGATGATCTCTAGATGTCTCATTGCTCAAACATGATGGAATGATTTGAAAAAATGTACTATGTTATAGGGTGGTTGACACTTGGTGGTCAACAACCCCCATATAACAATATGATCGTGTTGAGCTTGTTGTGAGGTTGTACATAACCATCGAAGCACTATCCTCATATTCCTATGTCATATGCAGTGGTCGTTGGGCATTGGAGAGAGGAACGTGTGATGCCTTATGGTTTCCAAGGAAGGTTTAAGTGCCACCACAAACTGTATTTATTTAATGGCTATCCTTCCCAACTATTTTTGTCATTTTATGGTTCAAATTTGAATGTGATTACCATAAATCAACAAGTTTTGGCATTGAGTTGTTTTGTCTTATTTAACTCCTTATGCGACTATTTAATTCAAGTTGAATTTATTTCCAACTCACATATGTCTAGTTTATTGCCATTTCATATGAATTTTACTAGATATCATTAACTACATTAGAATATATATAAAGTCTTGTGCCAAGCAACACTTAGCATTGAAGTGCCTTTTCCTTTGACACAACTAGAACATTTTGATTTTCCCTGGCAATTGGAAGAGTAATTCACCTCTAATTACATGGGCATTATCATAGATAACTAGTGTGACTCAAGATAGAGGCAATATGTTTCATTGTTAGGAGCATAGACATTGAGTAAAGCCTCAATGTTCTAGTATATATATATATATATATATATATATATATATATATATATATATATATTGTATTTCTTTAATTGTTATCCTTCCCAACTATTTTTGTCATTTTATGGTTCAAATTTGAATGGGATTACCATGGATCAACAAGTTTTGGCATTGGGTTGTTTTGTCTTATTTAACTCCTTATGCAACCATTTAATTCAAAGTTGAATTTATTATCAGCTCACATATGTCTAGGTTGTTGCCATTTCATATACATTTTACTAGATAGCATTAACTACATTAGAATATATATAAAATTATTGTGTCCAAAAATAGAAGAAAAGAGATATCAACGCCTTAGAAATAAGCCACTTCGAGGGGGCAACCTCCAATACATTACATGAATGAACAATTCTTGGATGATACAAATTACAAAACCTCCTTTCTATATATAGGAGTCCATGGGGCCACAATTTAATCCTAGCCGACCTAACAATAATAATTTAAGGGCACAATAATAACAATATGGGGGTTACAGGGGTACAATAATGACAATAAGGGGGTTACACTAACAATAATAAGGGACTATACTAGTAATATAGGGACCTAACATGCCCCTCGCCTTCAAAAAGTGTTGTCCTCAACACTTGAGTAGCTCTGGGTGCTTCTGTATAAAATTTTCATCCTCCCATATAGAATCTTCAGTGGGTAAGTTCTTCCACTTGATGAGATACTCTAAAATTGATCGATTTCGTAGATGTCGAGTTCTTGTTTCCGTGACTGCTTCAAGTTCCAATATGATTTTTCCTTCCTCATCAAGTTCGGGCAATATTGTTTGAACTGGAAGATTTTCACCTATAACCTTCTTTAAGCATGAAACATGGAAAATTGGATGCACTCGTGAAGAAGCAGGGAGCTCCAATTTGTATGCCATAGTACCAATCTTTTGCAACACCTTGTAAGGACCATAGTACTTTGGCGATAATTTATTATTCTTCTTAGCTTGCTTGAGAGACATTTGTTTATATGGTTGTAGCCGTAAAAATATCCAGTCTCCTACATCAAAACTTCTCTCGTTGCGATGTTGATCTGCCTATTGTTTCATTCGATTTTGTGCCAAATTCAAGTTATCCTTTAAGAGTTTGAGAACTTCTTGTTGATGCTCGATGTGATCTTCCACTGCTTGAACCTTCGAATTTTCTCTTAAAGATGATGTGATGGACGGTGGATGATATCCATTGAGTGCCATAAATGGGGTCATTTTCGCTGCAGTATGGAAGGAAGTGTTATACCACCATTCAGCGAGAGGTAACCACTTGACCCATTGTGTTTGTTTATCAGATACAAAACAACGAAGATATCCTTCCAAACATTTATTTACTATCTCAGTTTGACCATCGGATTGAGGATGATAAGATGAGCTATGAGCTCATTGAGTACCCAAACAATAAAATAACTACGTCCAAAAATTTCCAGTAAAAATGGGATCTCTGTCGCTCACAATAACCTTTGGGTTTCCATGTAGCTTTTGAATTGTTTCCATAAATGTAGTAGCAACTGTACTAGCTTTAAATGGATGAGATAATGCACAAAAGTGTGCATCCTTGGTAAGTCTATCAACTACCACCATGATGACACTCTTTCCTTCGGACTTAGGTAAACCTGTGATAAAATCCATTGAAATCTCCTCCCAACGTTGGCTTGGAATGGATAAAGGTTGTAGAAGTCCTGGGGTCTTAATTGTTTCCACTTTATTCTGCTGGCAAACCAAACATTCCGCCACAAACTTTTGAATATCAGATTTAAGGCCATCCCAAAAAAATTCTTTCTTCACCCTGTGGTAAGTTTTTAAAAATCCTGAGTGTCCTCCTAAAGGAGAAGAGTGCAATTCCAAAATAATCTTTTGTTTTAGTTGGGAATTCTTACAAAAGATATAAGCGATCTTTGTACCATAAGGAATTATTTTTCCAACTAAATGTATTAAATGTATTAGGATCTTGCTGCAACTTTTGAGTGAGTGTCCACACTTCTTCGTCCTTCTTCCATTCATCCCTTGCTTCGGTTATCCAAACTGGTTGGATAATAGAAATGGCATAAAGCAATGCTTCCACCTCTTCATTCTTTCTTGAGAGTGCATCTGCAACAACATTTAGCTTCCCTTTCTTGTAGATTATTTCAAAGTCATAACCCAACATCTTTGTGACCCATTTTTGCTGCTCTTCTGAAGATAGTCTTTGTTCCAAAAAGTGTTTAAGACTATCATGATCAGTTTTTACCTTGAAGTGTCTTTCCATTAGGTAAGGTCGCCATTTCTTTAGTGCATGCAGTATTGCTAACATTTCCTTCTCATAAATAGCTTTATGTAAATAATTTCCTTTGATTGGACGACTTTCAAAAGCAATGGGTCTTCCTTCTTGCATTAAAACAGCACCAATTCCATTTCCTGAGGCATCACATTCCACAATAAAGGTTTTTGTGAAGTTTGAAGTAGCTAAGACCAGTGCTAGGCACATTGCCTCTTTAAGATGTTCAAAGGCCTTAGTTGCTTCAGGAACCCATGAAAATGCATCTTTCTTCAATAATGTTGTTAGAGGTGCTGCTATTCTCCCATAATTTTTAACAAACTTGCGATAATACCCTGTTAACCCGAGAAATCCTCGCAACTGCTTAATGGTTGTGGGGACTTTCCATTCCTTAATGGCTTTAATTTTGTTAGGGTCTACCTTAACACCCTCGTGAGATACAATATGACCCAGATATTCCACCTCTTGTACTCCAAAGAAACATTTGGATGTTTTTGCATACAATTGTTTCTCCTACAATAGTTTGAGCACCCTGTCAACATGTTCAACATGATCCTTCCAAGACCTGCTGTAGATTAGTATATCATCAAAAAATACTAGCACAAATTTTCTAAGGGAGGGTTTGAAAATGGAATTCATCAACCCTTGAAATGTAGAAGGTGCATTGGTAAGGCCAAAAGGCATGACCAAAAATTCATAATGACCCTCATGAGTTAGAAATGCTATTTTTGGAATATCTTCAGTCTTCATTCTAATTTGATGATATCCTGAACGAAGATCCAACTTGGTAAAATAAATTGCTCCATGTAATTCATCCAATAATTCATCAATCACAGGAATGGGAAATTTATCTTTAATGGTGAGCTTATTGAGCTCCCTATAATCTGGACACATGCGCCATGTTCCATCCTTCTTGTGTACCAATACTACAGGAGCAAAGAAAGAACTTTGACTAGGTTGAATTATACCAGCCTCTAACATTTCTGCAATCATACGTTCAATTTCGCTCTTTTGGACATAACGGTATCTATAAGGCCTAATATTTGGAGGAACACTTCCTGGAATCAAATGAATAGCATAATCATGATCACGAATAGGTGGGAGTCCTTTTGGAGTTTCAAAAACCTTGGAATGATTGTCCAAGACTTTTTGGAGATCTGCAGAAATAGATGATTTTGATGTTGTAACTTCTAGTGAGCATAATTGTGCAATTATGCCTCGTTGTTCTTTGTTCAGAAGCTTTGTCATGACATTAGAGCTTATTATCTTTCCCGGCTTCCCTGCAATACCCCGTAATTCGACTTCCTTTCCTTCTGAAAAAAAAATTCAAGAAAAGTTCTTGAAAATTAAAAGCTATCGTCCCCAGATATTGCAACCATTGTACTCCTAGTACAACATCAGCACCTCCCATAGAAATGGAAAGCATTGGACTATTCAATACATTCCCCCATGGTTAGCTTGATATTATGGCATTTTCCAGAGCAATTTATAGTTCCTCCATTTGCAACCATCACTTGACATTCTGGTGCTGGGTATAGGAAACAATTCAATTCCTTGGCTACATTACAATGAATAAAATTATGGGTACTACCTGAATCAATCAACACTATTACCTTTTTCTTCTTGATATGTCCTTCTATCTTGAGAGTTTGAGGAGTGGTAATTCCTGCCAATGCATTACACGATATGTTCGGACTCATTTCTTCCTCTTCTAGGGCTGGTTCCTGGTGTATATCCTCTTCTTGTTCATTTTCTTCTTCCTCTTCACAATCTATGTAAAATAATTTCTTCTCAGCACACTTATGACCTTTAGTGTATTTTCTATCACAAGTGTAGCAAAGCCCTTTTGCTCTTTTTTCTTCCAATTGTTGTGGTGTCAACCTTGTAGGTTGTGGAAATCTAGGAGTAGCAACACTTCCCTCTTTATAAAAGTGAGTGGTAGGCTTCCTTGTCGCCATAATTTTACATTCAATTTTTCTTGCCAACCTGAATGCCTTCTCCAATGAATCAGGTTCCAAAACGTGAACTTCATGTTGGATGTTATCCTTTAAAGTGCCTATGAAGAGATCAATCCTGTGTTCCTCTGGAATATCAGTTACCCTTATATTCAATTTTGGAAGTCCTCAATGTGCTGCCCCACTAAACCCTTTTGTTTGAGATTTATCAATTGGCTAAAGAAGGTGTTGCTCTTTGTATCCTCATAATGTGCTATCATTTCATCCGTAAAAATTGACCAAGTGACAATTTTTTTACGGGAGCAAAGCCATTGATACCATACAAATGTATTTTGTTCTAAATGTAAAGTTGCAATGCGTACCTTTTGTGTGTTTTGCACGTTATGGAGATCAAATATTGCTCCATCTGTAGTATCCATGTTACAGGATCCTTTCCATCAAACTTCCTCATATCCATTTTTGGAATATGGTGGTTCTTCCCACCAACATTAGAGTTTATGAAATCACGATTAACATTTATTTTGTTCTCAGCATGAGTTTCCTCTACTATCTTTTCACCATTAGGAAACATTTCTTGTATCAACTTTGTCAAACCTTCCATGTCTACTTTTAGATCATTCTTCATGTTTTCCATTTTCTCATCGATCTTAGATTCCATGCCATCCATCTTAGATTCCATGCCACTCTTCAAACCATCCATCTTATATTCCACACCTTTCTTCAAACCATCCATCTTAGTTTCCACGCCTTTCTTCAAAACTTCCATGTCATTTTTTGTTGCTCTTTGCGAGAGCGAAATTTGTTGCACTTGCTCTTGTAGTTTTGATATGTCATGTTGCCATTCTTCATCTTCATGAGTCATAGTAGAGCTTTCTAAAGGCTTAATGGGTGTTGAATTCTTTTTAGGGGTCATTTTAGAATCCAATACTGATATCTATTCTACAATATGCCCTTGGAATCAATTCAACTTGATTCTTCAAACAAGACTTATGCAATTCGAAAAAAAAAAAAATTACACACCTTTTACTTGCTTTTTAGGAGCTCGATATTGAAATTGAATTATTTCTATAATTGCGGATCCTCAATATCTAAAATTCTGCCCTATAGTAGCCCTCTGAAGCTTCTTTCAAATGCCACAGGTCTGATCTGATTTGGATTCTTCAAGGCAAAGTTATGTCCAATCTCCCACAATGACCCAATTTTGGACTGGTTCAGTAGAGCGAACTTGTATGACTTGCCACGTGTCACTGTTTCCTCCTTTGGCTCTAAAATTGATAAACAGAAAACTACAGTCCGTGTACTTGCGGCCACTTTTTACGGCATTCCAATCCGATGCTCACAGAGAGAGCTATGAAGATTTTCCCATGATCACCTCTTTGAGATGAAATTCAGAAGCCTCAAAAAGCCCTAACTTCCACAGATCATATCTCCGAAAATATTGCTAACCAATATCTGAAAATTTTTTGACGATGTTCCTCAGGATTGCGGCTTCGCACTATAAAAATTTCAGCTTCTAAACCTTCGTGGAAAAAAAGTTATTATGAAAATACCACGATGACCTGTTTAGGTTAAATTCAGGAGCCTGCAAAATGACCTAACTTGCACAGATCATATCTCCTAAAATATTGCGAACCAAGATCTGAAATTTTGCGACGATGTTCCTCAGGATTTTGGCTTCGCACTCTAAAAATTTCAGATTCTGAACCTTCGTAGAAAAAAAGTTATAGCGAAAATGCCACGCTGACCTGTTTGGAGCAGCGAAACCCTAGAATCTCAAACCTCTGATACCAAATGTTGTGAAACCAGCTCCAAAAATAGAAGAAAAGAGATATCAACGCCTTCGAAATAAGCCACTTTGAAGGGGGCAACCTCCAATACATTACATGAATGAACAATTCTTGGATGATACAAATTACAAAACCTCATTTCTATATATAGGAGTCCATGGGGCCACAATTTAATCCTAGTGGGCCACAATGTAATCCTAGCCGACCTAACAATAATAATTTAAGGGCACAATAATAACAATATGGGGGTTACAGGGGTACAATAATGACAATAAGGGGGTTAGACTAACAATAATAAGGGACTATACTAGTAATATAGGGACCTAACAAAAGTGTTGTGCCAAGCAACACTTAACATTGCAGCGCCTTTTCCTTTGACACAACTAGAACATTTTGATTTTTCCCTGGCAATTAGAAGAGTAATTCACCTCTAATTGCATGGGCATTATCATATATAGCTAGTGTGACTCACAATTTAGGCAATATGTTTCAATGTTAGGAGCATAGACATTGAGCAAAGCCTCAATGTTCTAGTCTATATATATATATATATATATATATATATATATCTTTGTTGCAAGGGGACACATCCCCCTCAAAAAACGACTCGTTCCCAAAGTTCCGACATTCCGGGGACTTTTAGAGAGGCTGGGAACATTCCCAATTTTGTGGGGATGCCATTGGGTACTTGGGGACGTCCAACCTATTCCCAATTCATCCCTAGCTTATTTCAGTCACTTTTATGGTACCGGTCCGCCGTCCCAAACAAAAACCGGGACGTTTGACCACTAGTTGACTCAATTTTTTCACTCTCACTGCTTTTTCTTGCCCTAACCCGCGCTTACCTGCTCATTTTACTTGTCTTTTACTCACGCCTTTTCTCCATTGTTTAGACCCTGTCGCATTTGCCTATGAACTCCTTTGTCGCAAACAGTTGACCTCCTCAACTGAGAACTCAGTGCATTGTTTTCCTTTTAAATGCCAAGGTCGCTACACCGTCAGGCTCTACTCACGCCTTTTCTCCATTGTTTAGACCTGTCGCATTTCCCTGTGAACTCCTCTGCCGCAAATAGTTGAACTCCTAAACTGAGAGCTCAATGCATTATTTTCCTTTTAAAAGCCAGGGCCACTACACCGTCAGGCTCTACATGGTCAAGTTGTTGCTACTACAATGTCGGGTCTTTAAGCCACCACTACACCTCGGGACGCCACACCTCAGGCCGTTGCACAGTCAATGTAATATCCCAAACGGGATATTTCAACCAAATTTGAAGAAAATAACTTAACCCAAAATTTCACCGTAAAATCAACATTTTATTAACAGAAGATTGCCATGTAAAAATGAAAACAAATAATGCACTACAATCCATTAACACATTGAACCAGAAAGAATCTCAGCTTTTTATTATAAATGGCACACTAGGGTTACATGCATATCTGACCCAAAGTAGCTGAGATGGAAAGTTGGCCTCCAATATGATTTGTTGCATTGCACCAGCCTCCAAAACTAAACAGTTACACTCTCCCTCCAACAATAGTTGCCACTAAATCAACTGAAAGACAATGAAGCACCAATTGAGGATCTAAATGATCCCCACTCCAATATCCGTGAAGCTCTGTGAAACTCCTGAATGAAGTCTCCTCAAAGAGAGTTGGGTTTTCATCCAACACTCAACAACATACCCGAGGGTTTCCCTCCTGGGACTACCAGTGGAGTATAGAATTGGGTTCTCAACCTCACATACAAGAAAATATATCAAATCCAAGAAATTCCCCAATGGCCTCCTCCTCTTCTTTTATAGATCTCATGGGCCCCTCTAAAGCCTTCTATTTTATTATTATTTTAATCATGGAGCACTTTACCCTCTTATTAAAATATTATTTTTGATGCGAGAAAGAGTAAATCAACTACCATGTCTCCTCCAGTCACTGAAACTCATGTCCAACCATCCCATCATGTAGGTTTTCTCGTTCCGGTTCCAACGAGCTATTACACAAAGGTGTTCTATCAAGTATTCCTCCCGGAATGCCACCTTGAGCATAATTAATTAAGCCCAAAAATAACTCAGTTTTCATAAAGTTGTCGGAATGCACTAGAACGAAAGGTAAATTGTGCGGATGATGAAATATACCAAACAAATGCCACCGGTCCTCATAGAAACTCCTCAAAACTCCTCCAAAAAGCCCTTGGGCCTGCTGATGACACCAACCTGTACCTGTGACCTGTCTGCTCCCAACTCTGGAAGTCCATCCTAACCTTGTCATAAGGAACACCAAAAAAAGGAATATTATAGACCTTCCTCCCCAAGATTGCTTGCCCTCAAGCAATCCAAATATGTGGGCCACCCTCTTGGCCCAATGTAACTGAGACCCAATGCCCAGATCCCATACAAACCCCCAGTTGCTATGATGCTCCTGTGTCAAGACACTCGAAACAAACTCCTCAATGTCGGGATCCCAAACTGATCTCTCACTGCACCTATCATCAACCAATCCTCCCGAATCCCAACGCCACCATGGCCAATCATCGCCCAAGTCCCATGGCTCAGACTGTGCACTGTCTCTGGCTATAGTTGTTGTCCCATGAAGCGAATACCAACTCAGCAACTCTCTCCAATCCAACCTCTAGCCTAGGCCGAGGTCAATCCTGCTCTGCTGATGTCGGACTAGTCCTACTAAAATATTGGACTGTCGATCCACAATCCATGGCCCAATGGAACATGCAACAACTCTCTCATCCAAGTGCTCCTGCCGAAATGTGCCTAGAACTAAGAATGATACTCCATCAATAGGATACCAACTCATGATCTCCCGCCAATCTATCCCAGAAGAAGAATCAAATGCAATGACACCTACATACAGAACAAGTCTGGTGTGTTTTCGCCAGTCCATACTCAACTCATGCTGCTTTGTCCCGCCTGTCAACGAGATCTGCCTGAAGAAGAAAGCCCTTGTCTCTATAGTAGGCCAGAGTGGGCACATTATGCTGCAAGCCCCATCGATGTACTCCTGGAGAGTGTTGCTCCCTGAAAGTACTGCAGCCCTGCTAACTACCTGCACCTCTTCAGTGGGTCGGCCCAAACATGGATGCACCACCATCTCCAACAACTCCTCCCCCTCTCGATCAGGAATGCCATACTCTTGTTGTCTACTAGCCTCCCGTGGAACTACCCTATTGACCTCCAACATCTCCTGAGGACAAGTATCTGCAACTACTGTCATCCTACTAGATGTCTGTACATCTGTCTGCTCCTCATCAATGGCTGACCCCAAGGGTAGTCGCACATCCATCACAGACTCTATGTGAACCTCCATCTGGCTCTCCCCAAAAGGATTATCATGCATATTGTGCATATCCTCCTCCTCAGTTGACTCATGCTCCACCATATGCTACTCTGGTCGAAGCATCACAAGTGACTCATAATCCTGAATATCTCCCATAGAGTCCCCTGACTGCTCACCATGCACACTGGAATACAAATCCGGCCTACTGTCATCAACTCCACATGACTGCTCATGCTCCCCAGAAGCATCCTCATATGACCCCATGGACTCATCTAAAGAAGAGTCCCCATCCTAACATATAGAAGGAATGTCCTCTTGCTCTACCTTTGCCACCTCATCTGCATCTCTCAAGCATGAGTGATCAGGCCCCCAAGGTTCTTTGCAGATGAAGCAAAGCCCCTTCCTCCTCAGCTCATTTTTGCTACCTGATCCACCAAACTGGAGCAGCTCCTCCCTGGTCAACTATCTCCTTAATGGCCCAATATTCTGCTCCACCAGCCCTTGGGCTAGTTCATAAGCAGCAGGTGAGTCCAACTACTCTCTCCTCAAAATGGCCAACAGTCTAGCCTGCAACTCCCTGCAAATGGCATCATGATCTCCCATGATTGAAGACAAAATGGACAACATGTTTGGTCTAACTGTATCAGGGTGATGTTTCCTAATGTTAAAGAAACATTGGAACATCTGACGGACCAAGTCATCACACCCCAAATCAAGCATGATGTCTACATTCTGAACACGGCCATTCCTCCTAAAATCTCAAGCTTCTTCCCAAAGATAGAGCCTGCACTGTTGTCCAAGTCCTGCAAAGTCTCTACTATCAATCTGAAAACTCTCTTCTTAACATCATCAATGTAGGGAGGAAAGGGTGCTACTATCCTCAAAATATCACCGAAACAAGAGGCAACTATAAGCTTGACTCTCTCACTTGGATGTTCCAAGAATCTGGCATGTACCAATGCATGCATAGATGGCTCCAAAGCCCAATTTAAACTCTAATCAGATTGCTCTACCTTTGAAAGACAAGATTCCAATTTCTCCAACATGGGAAAGTCATTTTCCGATCTTCCAGTCTTTAAGTCCATCCCAAGTGCATAAATCCAATTTCCCACTTCTTCCTCCTTTTGTAAATTCCTCGGGTGCCTTTGCTGGAGCAAATTATGTACCTTCTTGGAGAAGGGTTTGTTGTTCTGTTTCCAGGAACTGACTTCTGCATTGTTTAATCTTTTCAATTTGTTTAGGAGTTCTTCCATGGTTCAACCCAGTGATGACAGGAACGTTTGTGATAATGAGGTTACTGTTATTCTGAATTTGTTGTATTTCTTAACAAACAGATCGTAAACTATAAAATTCTTACCCTTCAGATTTCAAAATTTCCACAATTTCAAGGTTTGTGCTTAGAAATTCCATTAGTGCTTTTTTTCTATCAAACAATTTAAATACACATTGTTGTAGGTGACACGTATTTGTTGGTGTCAAGTACAAGTATATAGTGGGGAATTTATAAAAGAACTAGTCTCAACCCAACTGTTGGTGTTTCATCTCATACTCAAAAATTTGTAACTTCATTAATAAACTTGTATCAAGACTGTATTAGACAATACATGATACTTTACTCCACATAAACCATCAATAAATGCATAACAGAGATACAAGCGGCACCTAGTATGTTTTGATTGTTGCAAATACCACCTTCCAAAGAAATTTCCACCATGTGTGAAGCAAAAGCATGTTGTCCAAGAATCCAGTCGCGCGTCCTAACCTTTAAGCATTGTCACATGATCATACCAGCAAACCACCACTAACAGTATTGCTTCCCACGAACTTATGGCCAACACAGCACCAAAAACAATGTAACACGCACATATTAAGCCCACGAAACGTCTGGTATGACACAGTGGTGATTATGACTTTGACGAAATCCAGTCTTGGTACCAACTCTAATTGTCCTAGGCCCCAAACTCGTCCCTGGCACTTTGAAATTTTCTAAAAATTTAATTCAAGCAGCTCCAGAAAAATACCAACTCAGTCACCAACACATGAGGAAATCGGCCATTGAGCATAGGCATACATGGACTATGACGATTTAGCCAATAAGTAGAATTTTTCTCTTCGCAGCCTTTACACAGTGAGAGTTTTGACCTTTAAGCCGCCTGAAACTCGACTAAAACCCGTCCTTCACAGTCAGGGATACGCAGCCCCTCAGCAAAGCCCGACTTCTAGCGTAGATCGCTTCTTTTATGTATTCACATGTGGTCATTTGTCTCTCATCATTTGGCTATAGGAAATAAATATTCCATTGAGGCTGGGCACACACAATTGTTTCTTCTACGATTTTAAAAGCCAGTCCTTGCCAAAATAATCGGTCCTTCAACTCGCTCAAAATAATTTCGGGGTCTCTACCACTAGCAGCCACAGTCATGCAATGAGTTGAGTCCCAGGTTCTAGCGTGCCATGAAGTTTGGCTCGTGCATTAGGCAACAATGTGGGTGATTGCCATGTTTTCGGCTCTGGCTCTGGTCATGTAGTGGTAATTTCAAGGCCAACTCGATGCAGCGAGGAATACGACTTTACCAATGTGCAAATCAGACCCTCGACTAGATAATAATGGGGGTTTTGTCAAGTTTGGAATGACAGTCTTCGATGGCCTCCACGTTGGCTAGGGAGACTCGGCCTTCCCATTTCTTGCAGCTCTAACCTGCATATAACTGATTTTGAATGGGTGCCTCAATTGCTCTATCCAGTTGACCAGTCGAGCAGCGTAGCCCCCTTCTTGGTGGTTCAATTTGACGCTAAATCAAAAGGGCACATGCGTTCCGGCACTCGGCAATAGATCGACCCCCACAACCCCATGCACTGGAATTGCCAATGCGGCTCAATGTCAAGATGACATTCGACCTTCCATAGTTTAGCAAAAATAAAAATTATGGTTTCCACCATTGATTTATAAAAGCATTGGCTCACGGCTATAAAATCTTGGCCCCACCAACTAACATGGCTCAAATACAAAATTTGTTTGCTATGCCCTTAATAACTCAAATAAATGTATTTTTCCTACGGCCATTGAAAATCTTCAACGGCAATGAGTTTTGGATTTTTAGAAGCAAGTAAACCATGACCCTTGGAACCTTAGTCTTGGCCATCAAAATTAAAACAAAATTATTCAACAACTCTACAGCCCCCTTTTGAAATGAATTTTTGGGCACATAAATTCTTGAACCCACGAATTGATCTACAATTAAACCTTTGAATTCTGCCTTTCAAGATAACCCATGGCTGAGCCAAGATCAAGGCTCTGATACCACTATAATATCCCAAAAGGGATATTTCGACCAAATTTGCAAAAAATAACTTAACCCAAAATTTCACCATAAAATCGACATTTTATTAGTAAAAGATTTCCATGTAAAAACAAAAACAAAAAAACACACTGCAATCAATTAACACATTGAACCAGAAAGAATCTTAGCTTTTTATTATAAATGGCACACTGGGGTTACATGCATATCTGACCACAAAGTAGCTGAGATGTAAAGTTGGCCTCCAGTATAATCTCCTGCACTGCACCAGCCTCCAAAACTGAACAGTTGCACTCTCCCTCCAACAACAGTTGTCACTGAATCAACTGAAATACAATGAAGCACCAATTGAGGATTTGAATGATCCCCACTCCAATATCTCTGAAGCTCTGTGAAACTCCTGAATGAAGTCTCCTCAAAGAGAGTTGGGTTTTCGTCCAACACTCGACAATATACACGAGGGTTTTTGACCTGGGACTACCGCTGGAGTAGAGAACCGGATTCTCAACCTCACATACAAGAAAAGGTATCAAATCCAAGATATTCCCCAATGGCCTCCTCTTCTTTTATAGATCTCATGGACCCCTCTATAGCCTTCTATTTTATTATTATTTTAATCATGGAGCACTTTACCCTCTTATTAAAATATTATTTTTAATGCAGGAAAAAGTAAATTGGTTGCCATGTCTCCTTCGGTCACTCAAACTCATGTCTAACCATCCCATCATGAAGGTATTCTCGTTCCGGTTCCAACAAGTTATTACACTGTGGTGTTTTATCACGTATTCCTCCTAGAATGCCACCTTGAGCATAATTAATTGAATTAAGCCCAAAAATAACTCAGTTTTCTGAAAGTTGTCAGAATGCACAGGAATGAAAAGCAAATTGTGCGAATGATGGAATATACCAAGCGAATGCCACCGGTCCCCATATAAACTCCTCAAAACTCCTCCAAAAAACCCCTGGGCCTGCTAATGACACCAACCTATACGTGTGACCTGTCTGCTCCCAACTCTGGAAGTCCATCCTAACCCTCTCATAAGGAACACCAAAAAAAGGAATATTACAGTCAACTTCACAATACAGCCGCCGCACACAATCGACTTCAGCCTTCGCACACAGTCGAACACTGGAATTTTTTTCCCTAATATTTAGACTTTAATTTTTTTTTAGTTTAATAATTTCAATTTGTAGTTTTGAATGAATGTGTAATAACTTATAAATTAATCGTATTGTTTAAACTTTAATTCAAAAAAAAAAATGTTTCATTTAAAAAAATTTAAAATGTTTAATTAAATATTTTTTATTTGTAATGTATGTTATGCGCATAATTAATCAATTTTTATGTTTAGTTTGTAATGTAAACAAATTAAAACAAATATATTTAAAAGAGTTTAAAAGATGGATATGTTGCATGAAGAAGTTGGTCAGCTTGTTTTTAAGCACCATCAAACTTGTTTCTACTATCTAGACATTCCAAAGTGTTAGCAATGTTTATATGCAAATTGTCTTTATAAGTCTCTATAACCCACGGAAAATGACCATTCAAAGATTTTTTATTTCTTGACCCAATGTCCATTAAATACATCCAAACCAGAAAATGTATAATGGAAATATCATCAAAAGAAAAGTCGCAAAGAATAAGCATTTCATAATCAAAAAATAAAATACAATCCTAAAATGATAATCCCTCGTTTTTACGTGCATCTTTTGCTTTAACTTTTTAGTGTAATTGCCATTTATCTTCATTGGCATTTGTATTTTGAATTTTCTCTGATGAAAGCTTTTTTTTCTTTTTGTTTGTCTTTCAAATTGGAAACTGTGTTGGTGTAGCAAAACATCATCACTTCATCACCTTCCTTCTCTTTGCTCCAATTACGAAACACAGTAACAATAACAATAACACAGTAATATTTTTGTTTTGACTCAATAACAATCTACATTTTTTATTACATCAATAGAGTCCGTCTAATTTGTTTGTTGTCATCATTGCAATTATAATTTGAATATTTTGTTGATGAAATCATTTTCAAGGTTTTCTAACTCCTCCAAAATTTAAAGATGGACAGTGCATCTCCATTTCCTCAATCTGAAATGAGAGGACCTTCAAATAGAAACCTTGAGTCAACTAAAAAACAGTTTCCATTGCAGTCAATGTCCAAAAACCTTTGTTGCAATATGCCAAGAAGATCACTCAAAACAAGATAAAAGAAAGTGGTGTTTCTGAGCAATGGTTATGCAACCTTTGCAATCATGTATTTAAGCGAAGCTACACTAGAGTTTACCATCATTTGTTGGCTATTCCAGGGGATGGAGTAAAGCATGTAGTTGCACATTGGAAAAACAAGTTGAAATGACTAGGCTTCACATGACTGCCACAAGTAGTAATATTTTTGCAGAGGTAGAGGAGGACAGTTCTTCCATTTTTTTTAAAACCAAGAGTTCCTAGCCCAATGGAGTCATCTCAAGGAGGAATCAATGATTATGTTGAAGTTGATTCAATTGGGGTTTCTAGTAATACTAGTTCAAGCAAGAAATTTTTTATCATAGAAATGTCCAATATGCAACGCAAGGATGAGGCAGATGATGCAGTGGTTGAATTCTTCTTTGCTAATGGTATATCATTTAATCCCACTCATTCTCCTCTTTACAAAGAGATGATGAGGAAAGTCATAGTTGATGGTCCATCTTTTAAACCGCCTGGTTACAATAAAATGAGGACAACCTTGTTAGATAGAGGGGTCTCAAAGATGCAAGGGTTGATGGAAGGCCTTAGAAAATCATGGGTTACTTATGGGTGTCCAATTGTCATGGATGGTTGGACAAATATTCAACAAAGACCTTTGTTGAACATCATTTTCACCTCTCCAAGTGGACCCTATTTCTTAAGGGAAAATGATTGTACTGGAAAGATGAAGGATGCAACTTTCCAGTTTGAGGTATTGGAGGATGTAATTGAAGAGATTGGTCCTACAAATGTAGTTCAAGTTATCACAAATGTTGCACCAGTTTGTAGGTCTGCGAAGTTAATGATTCAAAGCAGGTATAAGCACCTATTTTGGAATCCTTCTTGTTTGCATGCTTTGAATAATGCACTCAAAGACATTGGAAAAATTTCTCTAATCACTCGCATAATTTTGGATGCAAGAGAAGCACAAATGCTCATTTGCAACCATCATGTCTCTCTCGCTATTTACAGGTTTTATGCAAAAAACAATTCTTAAAACTAGCAGATACAAGGTATGCTACCTATTTTATTCTTCTTGATCGTATGCTAGAGGTGCAACAAGCCTTGAAGGCCACAGTTATCAGTTCTGAGTGGTCTACATGGGGGGAATCAAAAACAGATCAGTGAAAGAAGACAAGGCAGATGCTTTTGAATGATAAAGGTGGCTTGATGTGAAATACATTGTCTCCTTCACCTCTCCAATAGTGGAGCTAATAAGGTATGCAGATTCAGATTCCCCTAACCTTGGGGAATTATATGAGTCAATTGACAACCCCTTACCCCTCTTTAAATTCTTTCTTTGATTAATATTTTTCTTCTCATGGTCAATTCCTCATTAATATTTAATTAATTTAATGCAAAATTACCCTCTCAATTCCCATCTTTGACATTTTAAATATCTCATTTCTTCACCATTTCAACCATTTTACTAACTCTATATTGACTCCAAATCATAAATTTAATATTTTTATTATAATTCAAACTTAATCCTTTGAATTTAATTCTATAGTCCTATTATAATATTATATTAAATTATAAATCCAATATTATAACATAATAATAGTACTAAATTTGATTGTTTAACACCCAACTTTTTTGAAAGTTACCCAAATAAATTTAATTCTTTTGAAAAAAAATTCTCTATATTTTTTTTTTGTACGTCAAAATTCTATTCATCTAGCACAAAAGATATACATCCGGAGTAACAAAAAACAGGTGGTCTCACCTCGACTAGGTTTGTTGACCATTGTTTGCAGCATGTGACAAAAATACAAAAAGGAGACATTGTCCATAAACAAGAAGGCCAGAGACACCAAAAGACAAATAGAACATAGAGAACACCTGAGGGCATGCTAGTCATCCAACGGGATGGACATTAGGTTATACGGGGTTGTTCCTGGAGCAGGCGGAGGGCAGAAGTTGCACTGGAAATGCCCTTCGAAGTTCGCCATCCATGTCTCCAGCTTTTCCACTTTTTCTAAAAGATGGTTTTGGCCACGCTAGACCACCACCACGTGTTCTGTAACCTGGCACTGAAAGTAGTGCACCTTATCCAGGGTGGCCACCAGCTCAACATGCTCCTCCCTTTGGATCCTTTCAGCCGACTCCACCCAATCCAGCAAGGTTTGAATTAGCTCGCGGCAATTCTCCAGACAATAGTGTTGAATTGCCCACGGACTAGGAGATGAACGCCTGCCAAACCCTAGACTGACCTTACCACCACGTCGTTGAGGTTGCTGAGACCACCCTCCACAACGGGTCACCTATTCGCTACCTCCGCAGCCACCTTGCGCACCAACACCCATCTGTTGGGAGCGACCAACAGTATTGCCACCTCGACACATCCCAGATACCACCATTCCCAGCTCCACAAATTGAATTGGCCTGTCTAGGTCCCCAAGTCCCGTTGAGCTTGGCTTGGCAGGGAAGGAGGAACGCCCACCCCGAGGGGAAGGTCGCATGATGATCAGACCAGCGACACCACTACATGTACCCGACTCAAGATTTTGGAGCCTCCGACAACCTTCAGGGCCCGGCCCACTTCAAATCGCCAAGACCTCCATGCCCAGAGCCTGGACCTCCCGTCACCCAACCTACTCCAGAGACAACCACACGCAGCAACCCGGCTACTGCCACTCCACCAATTGTGCACTCCGAGTTTCCGACCCTTTAGAGCGTCGAAAGCTTGAGCAAATAGATATAGAATGGACGAGTTAATCCCACCCTTGGTCGAAGCTCCCCAAGGGGTCTCTCACAGACCACACAAGCTTACCTCCACGAGAACCTTCAAGGAGGCAATTCCCCTATCCCCACAGCACATAAGAAAACACCCACTAAGACATAAAGCACGCCAATTCTCGATCCAAACGCCTAAGACAGAATATCCCACGCACAGCCACCGCCACCCCAAACAGAGCCCCTAACTATAACACCTCCAGCAACCTCCGAGGGACCAACGACTCGCACCTTCTAAATTCCAACGTAACCAAAAATACCAACTAATCTGAACCACCTTAGGCCACACTGTGCATGCCCAGAAAAGCACGAGGTGTCGCCTTTGGAGAAGAAAAATGATAAATTTACACTGCCAAGAGTCGGAGGGGAAGCTCAACCGCCGCCACCCTGCTCTAAAAATTTGACTTCGTTGCTTCCTTTTGCTCGTAGAGTACCAACTCGGAGCACAAAACTGAATTGAAACGCCAACACAAATGCCATAGGAAGGAGCCATCCTACTCCTTAGATCTTTGTCATCCACACTCACCAAGACGTTAAGATGTTTCACACGAACGCCTTTACACCCCCCCAGTACGTCGAATCAGTCGAGAGGACAAGGGGGCTCGTCCTCCACCCGCTTGCCAGTTGTTTACAGATGTGGGCCTCGGTTTGCCACATGCTTCAGGAGATTCTCACCCCCATCGAGGAAAAATTCTCTATATTTTTAATCTTCATATTTTTATTCATTTTTATAATTCTAACAATCCATGGTTAACTCCTATAATAAACATATTAAATAATTTAATTTTGATTTTGATTTTAAATTTAAATCAATCATCTCTTTGACTTTATCAACGTTCCCTCAATTTTCCATCTCTCTAACAACCAATTTTTTCCCCTTATCTATATATTCTAGTCCAACACTCTTCCTACCATCAATTAAGCTTCTTGCCCCTAAAGATGGGTGAAGTGTTCACCCGAAACGTCGAGCTCTTCGAACAAAATACACAGGTTTCCAGAAGTTCACAGCAACATTATGATTGGGCATGTCAAGTCCATTATGCGTCAGAGGGACCCCTCCTTGGAATTTTTTAATGAAATCCAAAAGTTGATAGAAAAGAGATGGAACAAGTTGAACACACCTCTTCATATGGTCACTTATGCACTTAATCCAAAGTGGTATATGAAAAGGGAAGGTAGAGTTGCACCAATAGATGATCTTGAAGTGAAACAAGGATTTATTGCTGCCATTGATCTGAAACAACTGTATTAGTTTTGTTGTGTTAAGTGTCTTTTCGGTTTATAAACATGTGCATACTTGTCTCATTAGTTTTCTTAAGGATTGATGTGTTTGTCCATGAATTGTAGATGAATTTAGGTGAATTAGAAGCATAAAACAAGCTTAAATAACATTGAACAACAGTGTAAAACAGAGAAATAAGTCACCACATGAAATTACACAGCAAGCATGATGAAGCAGTTCACCCCTCCTGGGCTACATCTGCTAGTCCAGCTCCCAATGGCATGTCCATTTTTCATTATGCTCAAAACTTTGCTAATACATGTAGTTATAGTCCTCCAATGGTTGTTTTCTCTGCACCAATGGCTCCAAAATGCTCCAATTAGTCAAAAATGACTCTTCATTCACTCAGAATGGGCGAAAATTGAGTCTCCTACTCTTTTGCCCAGTTACACCTAGAAAAAATCCACCAAAAGTGGAGGACTCCACTTATCTGGAGTTAAATTAGGCAATTCCGTCTTTTTGGGCGCGCTGGCCAAACTTCTGTCGTTTTAAACTGCAACAGAAAGTGCTAGTGGTTTGGGTGGCCACATGCGCACCCCAAACCCCGCAGTCATGACTGTAACGGAAGGCGAAACCCCAGGTATTAAATGAGGTGATAAAGTCGGAACTTCGGGTTTGATGGTTGGTTAGCTCTGACTGTTGTATAAACTGCGCAGTGTAACATCACCACGTGACAACGATTGCAAAGAATGCTGGTGGAGACGGTTTAACGTGATAGGTTTCATAACTGTGCAGTTGGAGTTTACGTAACATGTGCCATGTGAACACGCCTCTGGGGACCGCTGGCGGGTTGGGACCGTCGGGGACCCAAACACGAATCTTGTACAACATAAGTATAAACTGCAACCCAATAGGTTAAGAACTACTCGTGTAGCTCAGGTGGTAGAGACTTGTGCATGCTCGCAGGAGGTCCGGGGGTCTATTCCTATGGCCTCCACAAAAATTTCGATATGCCATTTCGGGGACACGTGGCAGCCTCCGAACTAGCCACGTGTCACCCTATGATTGGCTCTTCAAACAAAACGTACAAACTCATTCGACCAATAAAGAAGCGACACGCGTCAAACCTCAATTAGTTCTGAGGAAAGGAATACTCCTCAGAATATTCCCCTTTTATTGACTGTACCTCCACCTTGCTGACTGTGCATCCCAATCAAACCTGTCGCAATTTTACCTGCTTGGCATTTCGATCAGAACGCAATATCTCCCTCATACAACATCAGTTTTTCGAACCGTTTGCGGCACCGGAATCAAGAAGACGAGATCTACACAACCATCCTAGTTTCAACCCAATCTTGTAACTTTGAATTTTTAGCAAAATTTATGAACTCTTGATCAGCCATACAAAAGATGTATACAGAGGAGGAAGCTACCATAATTTGAGAACAATTTCTTGACTTTGCAGTGCTCAATAGCCCCAATTTCTCTAATGCTGCACAAAAAGATTCGATGGGTATAGCACAGAGAAGTCCTAGTGGATGGTGGAGGATGTATGGGGGCAAAGCTCCAAAAGTACACACTCTAGCTATGTGTTTACTATCTCAAGTTGCTAGTTCCTCAGCTGCAAAAAGGAACTAGTCCACATATAGCTTTATCCACTCTATTAAGAGGAAAAGACTTACCTCTAAGAGAGCGGAAAAACTAGTTTTATGTGCATAGCAGTCTTCACCTTCTTACAAGGAAAGCATTAGAGTGTTTACAAGGAACAACAGCACGATGGGATGTGGATCTTGAGGATCCTTCCCATATTGATGACGAGGTGGATGATCCATCTCTCCGAGCAAGATTGGTAAATGTACCATTAGATGGCATTGAGTTAGAGTTGCAAGGCATTGATGATGATGAGGGAGAAATAAGTGAGGCTCAAGCATTTTTGGGCATCATTATTGCAGAGGATCTAAATTTATGAGTAGCTTTATCCTTCATGATAGTATGGCCATTGAGTTAGGGACTCCATTTTGTGTTATAATTATTATGATGCATTTTCCATTTGGCTCTCACAATATGTATTAAACTTGTTTTGGACTATCATTCATGCTTTTCCTTCGAATATATAATTTTAATGTACTAAGTTATTAGACAATTCAACATTTGCCAATTAAGTTTTTGGTTTTATAATTACTAAGATGAAATTCAGATTTCTTAACTAGTTAGTGTTTATTTCAATGTGTTCACAGTTCCACTTATCATTCATGTTTATGGCATATTCATATTGTGAATTTATTTATTTATTAAAATATTTTATTTTATAATTTTTTATATATATAAAATTGCCATCCCCAACCCTTGAAAATTTGGGGGTGCGCTCTAGCCATCCCGAAAACTCATCCCCCCCATCCCCAAAGCTGATACAATATATATATATATATATATATATATATATATATAGAGAGAGAGAGAGAGAGAGAGAGAGAGTTGTGTATGTGTGTGTGAATATATATGTGTGTGTAGACTCGAACACATACACACACATATATATGCACACACACACAGAGACGAACTCTCAAGCTTCAATCAATGTCTATGCTCCTATTATTGAAACACATGGTATGTGTGTGCATGTTGGAGTAGCATATTGTGTTTTCCTTGGAGTGCCTCACTAAATGTTGGTAGTAGAGCCTTGTATATTTTGTTGCAACTTGTTGTGGTTCTGATGATAAGTGTATTGTTGGGTTTAATAAGCTTTTGGGCAAAGCTCACCCAAACAATTGAACGAGCATAGCGTTATTGAGATAAATCCATTCTTGCACAATAAGGCCTTAGCATTGCACCACTCCATTTAACCTTTTTACTTCATGTTTGTATTCAAACAAGTGTGCCTTCTTTTCAATGAGAAAGGCGAATGAAGGAGTTTTCCCCAAACATAGTAGGTGTGTGTGTGTGTGTGTGTGTGTGTGTGTGTGTGTGTGTGTGTGTCATTCAATTAGATCCTGAGAACA